>PISW01013209.1:0-27494 GCA_004023785.1 Mungos mungo
TCCTGCTTTCCTTTGTTTTAGAGAATGTGCGCATGACCTCTTGATCATGATGGATTAGAGACTGGAGTTAGTTTTCTATGACCTTTAATTAGTTTCAGTGAGTGGGCAAATTTTCAGATTGAAACTCCCTTCCTGGTCAGGGGCACTTTACCCGTAAATCATCATGTTCACCTTTAAGAAAAAATAGCCTTGTCATAAGTTTCGGTTAATAATATCACTATATACATAAAACAAACCCCTGCTGATGTATTGTGAGTGATGAATTATGTTTTTTGATCTTCTGTATTGTACCTCGTTTCTGTTTTGATTTTCTGTTTTTGCTACCATGGAAATAATAATTTTTTCTGGAAGTTACAAACAATGTAATCATTTGAAAAATGATGTAATCACCTGTGGTATATAAAAATCCTAAGCATCACAGTAAAGTGCAATCTTGCCACCATTCACTTTATCTGTCTCCTTTCTTATAGATATTGCACTGACACCAACCCCCTACTCAGGGACTCTTAGACTCTGGTACGTGGGCTGGTCCCCAGCATCTACCCTGTGCCAGAAGGCCATATACAATTTCCTGAAACTCCAAGTTCCTGAAAGCCCATCAAGAGATGGGTTTTGTTTGGAAAGGGTAATGAGCTTTATTCGGGAGGCCGGGCACTGGGGGAGAAGCAGACTGTAGTCCAAAGCCATAACCCAGGTTTCAGCCTGGCCCAGAGATTTTTCAAGGGGTTAATGAAGTGCAGTGCTGTGTGCCATTTCTTGATTATGTGCAGACTCAATGGTACCAGCTACAGAATTATCTCAGGGCTTGGAAGTTTTGTAAGAAGTCCTAGTTCCTGGAGTTTGGGCTGGTTGTGCAAGAAGGTCTGGTTCCTTGGTACCTGGGAATCATGCAAAAGTACTCTGCTCTTTCCAAAAAGTAGGGCAAGGTGTACAAGGGAGCAGAGAGAGGTCAGTAAAGTCATTCGTGTGAGCTTAAAAGAAAAGCATTTTGCTAAAGGTTGCTGGATTCATCAGAAAGCCAAGGGGGCTTCAAATAGACTTGCTTGGCCTCTGCAGCCTGGGAACATTTGGGCCCTTTATTCCCCAAGGCAAGCAGTCTGCATATCTCAGAGGAAGCCAATTAGTTCTGTCACAGATCAAGGGTCCTATGTCAGAAAGCAAGGAGGGTGTTAACTTGTAGCAGGTGAACCCTTAAGGTCACCTGGAGTGCTGTGACCTCAGGACATCATAGAGAACTAGAAGATTGCACCAGTTTGGACAGGGGACTGTCGTTTCTTCACATGAGGGTTACACTCTACAGCCCACCGTGTCTGACACCTCGCAGAAAGAGCTCTTTGCCAGAGGACTAGGGGGATGGAGGGTTGGAACGAGAAATTCAAACCGGTTGTCTGAAATGGGGAGGTGCAAGCATGCAAGACTGGTTCACACGCCTTCACCAGTAGCACTCACACTCAGCATGGAAGGGGCTAAAGGAGTGTCCCCACGGGATAAAGCTCTCTGATTTTCCGTGGATAGGGGGCAAGGGTTGGGAAGGGGCTGATGTACTTTCCATTCCACATCACGACTATGGTTTGTGCCCTACCTGACCAACCAGTCACAGGACCTGGGCTAAAACACCAGGACCTGGGAAGAGGCTGATTCTTAACTAAGAAACTGTATATATTTAAACCTTATGTCAGAATTCCTAAGGGCCTGATGGATGAGTGGTGCCTTCACCCCATCTGGCAAAACTGGGGTTAACAACAGATTCAAGTCTATTGCCTGGTGGTGGAGACAGCCTGTGGGAGGAGCGGGCTTAGGGAAGGGACTCCTACTTCAGGCTGCAATCCGGACCAGTATGGTGGCCAAACTCAAGGTGTCTTCCCAGAGATGAAAAGTTTAGACATAAAAGGAGAAAGGAGAAATAGTAGCTGAGGGTCAAGGATGAATCCATGGATTACTTAATGAGGGAGAGATCCAACATTACATTAACACTTCAGATGGGGCTCAGAGCAAGAGACGACATTGTCTCTTAGCTCAATGTACCAGATGCCTGACCAGGTGAAGCTACATTTGCCAAGAATATGTCTGCTTTTGGAACCTGGATAAGATCAAATGGCAGCTTCAAACCTGGGTAGCCTTGCCCTGGAGACACTTTCATATATATATTCTGTTCTTTTTTTTTTTTCTTTTAGAGAGAGAGAGTCTCAAATAGTCAGATATAGTGCTCAATGCCATGACCCTGGGATCATGACCTGAGCCATAATCAAGAATCAGATCCTCAACCAACTGAGTCACCTAGGGACCCTGGCACTTTTATATATATTGGACTGGATTAATGACTGAAAAGGGATCCTAGTAATGTGCTAGTATTGTTAGACGTTTATAATCAATTTGCTTTAAAAGATCTGTATCTGAAGTTCAAGGGGTGGACTGTGACACTATGATATAATAAGAAGGTACACTGATCCCTGGACATTTTAGACACTATGGTTAGTGGTGGTGACCCCCACAGAGTTGAAACCCTGTCTATAATTTTTGACTTCCTCCAAAATGTAACTAGTAATAGCCTACTGTTGACCAGAAGCCTTACCTATAACAAGCCCTTGGTTAACATGAATTCTATAGATGTGGGATATACTGTCTCCCTACAGTAAAGTAAGCTGGGGAAAAAAGTATTATTAAGAATATCATAATGAAGGAAAATATGTTTACTAGACATATATTTTATGAAAAGAATCAGCTTATAAGTGGATCCAAGCAGCTCAAAACCATGTTGTTCAAGGGTCAACTGTATATGTGAGTCTTTCTCCTCAGTTCCTGGCTCACAGCACTCACAATCCTGTACTTTCACCAGTGTTAGAGCCTTAGGGGCATCTTTTGTTCTAGTAGTTGGGTTATGAGCTTGGGTTCTTGTTATAGACTCTAAGTTTAAAGTTCTTTCTTGTCTAGCAAGAGAGTGGGATCCAGGGGCGCCTGGGGGCTCAGTCAGTTAAGCGGCTGACTTCGGCTCAGGTCATGATTTCCCAGTCCGTGAGTTTGAGCCCTGCATCGGGCTCTTGGAAAACAGCCCGGAGCCTAGAGCCTGCTTCGGGTTCCATGTCTCCCTCTCTCTCTGCCCCTCCCCTGCTCATGCTCTGACTCTCAAAAAATAAATGAATATTAAAAAATTATAAAATAATAATAAAAAAAGAAAGTGGGATTAAAATGAGAGATGGTAATATTCGAAGAAAGACAATAGCTCCGAAGCAGGGTCCTTGCTCCCTTTTTATGAGGATCAAGGCTCACAAACATGGTGATGGATGTGCACAAAGAGACAATGAAACTGTGAACATTAACATGATGACTGAGGACGTGAGAGAAAGGGGGTCTTCAACATATTTAGGGTTAGGTGTTTGGGTTCAAACAGAACAAAATCCTGGTGCCCTGCAGTCAGGCACAAGGTTGTTTACAGTGGATGAGAGCTGCCACTCTGTGTGTCTAGCTAGTCTAGGGGGTGAGATAGGTGGGGCAAAGATCTTCAGGGCAAACAAGGCACTTTTTCTTTTGTTAATCATCTCAGCTCTGGGCAACGTGCACTGGAATGTTCTGACATAAGACTGGTGGTCTACAAAGAGAAGGGAGAAAAGGGTGGGGCATGGGGAGTTGGAG
The DNA here is from genome assembly GCA_004023785.1 of Mungos mungo. Taxonomy (NCBI): domain Eukaryota; kingdom Metazoa; phylum Chordata; class Mammalia; order Carnivora; family Herpestidae; genus Mungos; species Mungos mungo. The sequence goes on from PISW01013209.1 coordinate 3,631, forward strand.
CGGAGGTGTGGTCCCCATGGAAGGAGGGTGCGGGTGGGAGGAAGAGTGAGGTACATGGATGCAGGGGCGAAGACGGGGGGGGGGCGGTGAGGACAGGGCTGGCGCATACAAAGGACAGAAAGGAAACAGTTGGACTTTATGGAGCCGTTGCAGGAGATCAGGAAGGGCAGGTGCTGACGGTCCCAATTGGGGGTTTGAGGCGGAGATAATGCACCTGGACCAGATCCAGGTGACGGCGCTGTCCTGAGTGTGCGCTCAAGAGTAGGTAGGCGCCCGATGGCTGGTTGGTAATGCACACCCTGAATGGCCCCGTTCATCCCTCTCTTGAGAAGGCCCAGCTCCCGTCCTCTCTCTCTGTTTCCATCAAGCAGGATATGCAGAGAAATTGTTGTTCGGCGTTTGAGGAAATATGTAGAGAAACTGTTGTCCAGTGTTTGAGGTCAGAGGCTATGGGCATGTTCAGCCCAGAGCATCCTTTTTATTAGGAAGAATGTCCAGATGGCGAGCCTTGATCTCCTTGGGTCACTGGCCATGCAGGCCGGCAGGGGCTAGAGAACGTTGCCTATAAATCTGGCCAAAGTGGACACTCTCCAGTGGATGTTCTGTTCCGTCAGCCACTCCTGGACTCCCTGTGTGGACGTTCCCCCAGTAAACTTACATATTTTTTTTAACACGCAATACAATATTATTTGTTTGTTTATTTATTTTGAGAGAGAGAGGGAGCACATGCAAGTGGGGGAGGGACAGAGAGAGAGGAAAACACAGAATCTGAAGCAGACTCCAGGCTCCGGGCTGTCAGCACAGAGCCTGATGTGGGGCTTGAACTCGTGAACCATGAGATCATGACCTGAGCCAGTCAGATGCTGAACCGACTGAGCTACCCATGTGCCCCTAGGGTACGTGTTTATAGAAGTTATCACATTGGCCTTTCTGAGACTAATTAATGGTTGTTCCCTTTAAGACTCTGAGTTTCCTGAGGCCAAGCAACAGTTTTTGATATGAGGCAGATACTCTATAATATTGCAAATAATTGCATTATTAAAATATAATCATTTGGGTGCAGCAGTTTTATGTTCAGTCACATGCCTTTGTCCTGTTCAGTGCTTCAGTTCAGCTCCTGTTTTATTTTTTATATGTTTTTAACTTTTTATTTATTAATATAAGTAATCTCTACACCCAATGTGGGGCTTCAACTCATGACCATGAGACCAAGAGTCACATGGTATACCTACTGAACCAGTCAGATGTCTCTAAGCTCTTGTTTTTTTTTTCTTTTTATGTTTAATTTGAGAGAGAGAGATAGAAGGAGTATGTGTGAGCCAGAGAGAGATGGAGAGAGAGGGAGAGAGAGAATCCCAAGCAAGCTCCAGGCTGTCAGCACAGAGCCCCACTCAGGGCTCAATCTCATGAACTGTGAGAATCATGACCTGAGCCAAAATCAGGAGTCAGAGGCTAAACTGACTGCGCCACCCAAGTGTCCCTCAGGTCCTGTTTATAAAACCAGGATCAAGTTTTACTCCCCAAATGGAATCCCTCCCGTTCAGATGTTTTACACAGGCTTACTTCCCGTGTCCCATGTTCTGCCTCATGAACCAGCCGCCTGTCTTCAGCTCCAGGTGTCCCCCACCCGCAGTGGGTCTGTCACCTCTGCCTACATTAAATCTTCTTCCTTGTAATTGAACTGCCTTCTGATGAAGTTGGCCATAGAGATGCGTTTCTAAATCAGATCAGGAAGTGAACACAGAAAACTGCAAATTGATCCAGGAACCATGATCTTGTCTGGGGAAGGAGGCTGAGTTTGAGACTGTTTTGAGCTGAGTTGATACAGAATGAAACCTGGGAGGGGGGTGGAGAGTATGTGATGAGATGTAAATTACAAAAACATTTTTTAAAGTTCATTTATTCTTGAGAGAGAGATACACAGAGGGTGAGCGGGGGACCGTCAGAGAGAGGAGACAGAATAGGCTACAGGCTCTTAGCTGTCAGCACAGAGCCTGGTGGGGGGCCCAAATCCACAAACCATGAAATCATGACCTGAGCTGAAGTCATCTGCTTAACCAACTGAGCCACCCAGGCGCCCCGAGTTTTATAGTTTTCTTGATTATTGTTTTGCAGACATAGATAGCAAAACTGTAAATATAATATCCTGGTAAATTCAGGGTGTAGTTTGCTTGGGAAGGTCAGTACGTGGGAGGCAATGGGGAGCGATACTTATATTTGACCTTTGGGTTAATTTTAGTTTTTGGCCATTATTAATGGTATTTGTATGGACACGTTAAAAAGTCCTCTAGGACTATATATCTAAGGATGGAATGTTGGGGTCAAGAAGAGTACATATCTTCAACGTTTCTAGCTAATGTCGAACAGTTTACTACAGTAGTTGTATGAATTCACACCCGCTCTAGAGTGTGTCATTGCTTCACATGCCAACGACTCATTTCCCAGGTTTAATGTTTTTTCCAATCGTGGGGTGTAATAGTAAGTCTTTGCATTTTAGTTTCTACTTCAAGGATTACAGGTTGAACAGTGAATTTTGATATACTTTCCTGTGAAGTGTTTGCTTACATCTTTTCTAAATTTTTATGGGGTTGTCTGACTTTATTTTTGATTTGTAGAAGGTAAAAAATATATTCTACACACTAGTCCCTTTTTGGCACCCCACAAGTTTTGATATATAGAATTTTTGTAGGTTGATTAAAAGTACTTTCTTATTTTACTATTTGTTTCTTCCCTAACTCATGCATTATTTATAAACTTAGGGGAGAGCGCATGCTCTAAATATTTTGCCTCTAGAGGCACCTGGGTGGTTAATCGTCTGACTTCGGCTCAGATCACCTTCTCATAGTTCTTGAGATCCTGAGTTTGAGCCCCGCGTCAGGCTCTCTGCTGACAGCATTGCTGTCCTCAGGCACTGGAGCCTGCTCCAGATTCTGTGTCTCCCTCTCTCTATGCCCCTGCCCCATTTGTGTTCTCTTCCTCTCAAAAATAAATAAACATAAAAAAATGAAAGTTTAGACCCTAAATCATTTCATTATTTTGAAATCTGTTGGTATATGCTTAATGGTGTAGCATATGGTCAATTTTTGTGAATATTCTGTGTATGTCTGAAAATAATATATATTCTATCTTCTCTCTGTAGACTGTGGTTGGATAGAACACTATTCTATCTAACTTTCTTAGGTCAATTTCTTTTTTAAAGTTTATTTTTATTTTTTACATAATAGTTTATTGCCAAGTTGGTTTCCATATAACACCCAGTGCTCTTCCCCACAAGTGCCCCCCTCCATGACCATCACCCTCTACCCCTTTCCTCCTCCCTCTGTAGTCCTCAGTTTGTTTTCAGGATTCAAGAGTCTCTCATGATTTGCTTTCCTCCCTCTCCCTAACTTTCTTTTTCCCTTCTTTCCCCTTCCCGTGGTCCCTTGTTAGGTTTCTCCTGTGAGATGGATGAGTGAAAACATATGGTGTCTGTTCTTGTCTGCCTGATTTATTTCGCTCAGCATGACACCCTCGAGTTCCATCCACTTTGCTACAAATGGCCAGATTTCCTTCTTTCTCATTGCCATGTAATACTCCATTGTGTGTGTGTGTGTGTGTGTGTGTGTGTATACACACACACACACATATAGCACATCTTCTTGATCCATTCCTCTGTTGATGGGCATTTAGGCTCTTTCCATGATTTGGCTATTATTGAAAGTGCTGCTATGAACATTGGGGTACATGTGCCCCTATGCATCAGCACTTCTGTATCTCTAGATCCCCAGAGGTGCTATTGCTGGGTTATAGTGGAGTTCTATTGATAGTTTTTTAGGAACCTCCACACTTTTCCTGAGCGGCGGTACCAGTTTACATTCCCACCAACAGTGTAGGAGGGTGCCCGTTTCTCCACATCCTCATCAGCATCTATATTCTCTTGATTTGTTCATTTTAGCCACTCTGACCAGTGTGAGGTGGTATCTCAGTGTGGTTTTGATTTGTACTTCCCTGATGATGAGTGACGCTGAGCATCGTTTCATGTGCCTGTTGGCCATTTGAATGTCCTCTTTGGAGAAGTGTGTAGTCATGTCTTCTGCCCATATCTTTCACTGAATTACTAGTTTTTTGTGTATGGAGTTTAGTGAGCTCCTTGTATATTTTGGATACTAGCCCTTTATCTGATATGCCATTTGCCACTATCTTTTCCCATTCTGTAGGTTGCCTGTTACTTTTTCTGATTGTTTCCTTCGCCTTGCAGAAGCTTTTTATCTTGATGAGGTCCCAGTAGTTCATATTTGTTGTTGATTCCCTTGCCTCTGGGGATGTGTCAAGGAAGAAATTGCTGCGATTGAGGTCTAGGATGCTATTTCCTGCTTTCTCCTCAAGGGTTTTAATGGTTTCCTGTCTCACATTCAGACCTGTATCCATTTTGAGTTTACTTTTGTGTATGGTGTAAGAAAGTGGTCTAGTTTCATTTTTCTATGTGTCGCTGTCCAGCTCTCCCAACACCACCTGTTGAAGAGGCTGTCTTTTTTCCATTGGATACTCTTTCCTGCTTTGTCAAAGATCAATTGGCCATATACTTGTGGTTCCAGTTCTGGGTTCTCTATTCTGTTCATTGGTCTATGTGTCTGTTTTTGTGCCAATATCATAGTGTCTTGATGATGACAGCTTTGTAATAGAGGCTATAGTCTGGGCTTGTGATGCCTCCCATTTTGGTTATCTTCTTCAATATTACTTTGGTTATTCGGGGTTTTTTTGTGGTTTATTTTAGGATAGTTTGTTCTAGTTTTGAGAATAATGATGGTGCAATTTTGATTGAGATTGCATTGAATGTGTAGACTGCTATGTTTGCACTCATAGGTCTAGCAGGAGAAACCTAATAGAGGACAATGGGGAGAGGAAGGGGGAAAGAGAGCTGGGGAGAGTGAGGACACAAATCATGAGAGACTATTGAATACTGAAAATGAACCATGGACTGAAGGGGGTGGGGGAGGGAGAAAAGGGGGTGATGGTTGTGGTGGGGGGCACTGGTGGGAAGAAGCACTGGGTGTTACATGGAATCCAATTTGAAAATAAAATATTAACAAAAATAAAGAGTACATTTACCATTTTGATCTGAGTAATGAGTAGAATTGTTGAATCACCATATTGTACAACTGAAACTAATATACCACTGTATGTTAATTATACTGAAATTAAAATGTAACAAAAAACTTAATTAAAAAAGATGAATTGGGGGAGGTGCTGTGGGAGCATAGTTGATTGAATGTCTGTTTCTAGATTTTGGCTCAGGTCATGGTCTCATCTTCTTGAATTTGAGCCCTGCAGCTGTCAGCACAGAGCCTGTTTGGGAGTCTTTGTCTCCCTCTCCCTCTGCTCCTACCCTGCTCTCACTATCTCTCTTTCAAAATAAATAAATTAATTAAAAAAATTTTAAATCCTCCAGAATAATAAGTAAGAGGATAAATAAAAGAAGAAAGTTATAATGTCTATGAAATTAATTTAAAGGGAGCAATAGGTCCATAAGGGCTCTATTATTCTCTTCATTTGGGCTGTTATACCCTAAAATACCAACCATTGTTTTCACGCCCACTTCCATTCTAGTAACCCTAAAATGTAATTCGATAAACCTGTTTTTTAAGACCCTGGCCAAACTAAAATAAACTCCAATAAACAACTCCGTTTGTGTTCGTGGATTTTATTCTTGGTACTAGCATTTGGGAGGAAAAAAGGTCCAACATTTTGGAGGCCCCAGCGAGATCCTGAGAGGAGAAGTCCCGTTGGGCCATCCCTGGCTGTGGCCTCGGAGATTGGTTTGGGCTTATGTTCCATCACATTTGTGCTGGTCGTGCCTGTTCGTAGGTTGGGTCAAGAGGGGCTGATGAGCCTGGAACCTCACCAACTCGAACCGACCAAGAGGTTGGTCGGGGAGTTTGGTCATAGGGCCGTTCGTTTGTTCTTCAGAACGTTCGGGTTGGGCTTGATCACCCCAGCCATTTGACTCGTGTTTTCTGTGTTTTCTTGTGTCTGTCATATATGTTCTCGTTTTGTTTTGTCACCATCTGTGTCCTTGGGCTTTGTTCAATATTCTTGGTCAAATGGCAGGTCACAGTCAGAAACCTATATGCCCGTAGAATGTTTTTCTGACTAACTTGGAGGCCATCTATTCTTCTGAAAGGGTGGATGAGTATGGGATCAGATTTTCTAGGGGCAGGTTGCAGACCCTCTGAATTGGGATGGCCAACTTCTGGAACTGGATGGCCACCCGAGAGCACCTTCAACCCTAAGTCTGATGGGCTATATGGCAGGTGGTGACCGGAAATCCAGGAACCCAGATCAATTTCCTTACATCGACATTTGGATGCAGGCATGTGAACAGCCATCTGCATGGCTGCATCATTGCTCTTTACGTCTCTTTGATTGTTTTGTCCTCATCTGTGGTCTTCTCCTTACATCGACAGAAGCTGTGAGAGTCAGCTGTCTAAACCGCTGGAAGTAAGCCAGTTTATCATCTGAATTCTGAATGCACATGTGCTTTTGTTTAGGGGATTAAGTGGATGGCTGAAACAGCACTGCTTCCCACCCCCGGGCCACACCGAGACATTCATCGGTCCTTTCAGTAAACCTGAAAACTTGTTTTGTGGCCACTTCTGTAGGGAATGTAATAACTTTTGGTGTGCATGTGAGTGTAAGTGTGTGACTGGGTCTGGCTTGCCTGCTGAGTTCAATTCTGTGACTCCATGGTTGGGCACCCTTAAGGTCCCAAAAAGCCTATGGAGTGTGAGTGAGCCCGTCTGTGATTCTGTGGTGAATGGCATACAGTCTATGGTGGCATCAGAAGAGTTTCTGATTATAAGTCACAAAGCTGCGACTGCTACAGCTAAGGGTCATCTAAGTTCCTTTGGGACATGGCCAGATGACTTGGGGCACCTCTATGAGGGGGCACCCATACCCCTTTGTCTTTTTGATACCACCTCAACATCATGTGGAATGGACTGTACAGAGAAGGAGACCTTATTGGTCTGGCTGAGATCTAAATTGAGATTGAATTGCTAGATGTAGGTTTGTGCTTTTGAATTGTTGTAACTGTTCCTCTGCCTAGATGTGAGTGCTTTTCCCTCATTTATTTTTCAGGTTAATAGCTTTAATTGAAGCCACCTGTAGTTAGTCTACCTCAGGACAGAGACTTCAAGGAAATATTCCCACGCAGCTACTGAGACAAATTTTGTGTCAGTGAGACTCCCTGTCTTCTCCAGACTTACATGGACAGCCTAATTTCACTTGGTAAAATGGAACAAAAGGAACCTGAAGTCTGCTCCTCTGTCTGAGCTGACAAACATTGTAAACTGGAAGTTCTTTCTCTGCCTCCTGCTGGCGCCTCTCCTCTTTTGCTCTCCTTTCCCCAATTCCTTTTCTGTACCACCTGGGTGGGGAAGGGCTGGTGTGCATAACTGACTTCTCAAGGCCTCAGGCAACATCCGTTGCTCCCTAAGTGTTGTAGCAAAAACCACAGAAGTCAGACTTCTCCACCACCTTTCTAGGACAAAATTAACTATGGGAAACCAAGGATCTTACGTGGGCTCAAGTAAAACTTAAAATTAATTTAAGTCTGTTGGCTTGGGAAAATGACTTAGAGTGAGGGTTAATTATGTCTGTCTCAGTTTTCATGGGTAATTAAGATAGTTGTGGACGTTCTTGCCAACCTATAATGTTAGAGTTTTGCTTGCATGATAAATGGATAGAATTCATTGGCTATCTAAAGAGATCAGAAGCTAAAGCACCAGTTACTTGATGTAGTTTGTGTTTTAGTCTTGTGGACAAACTGAAGGTACTTAAAATTGTTAAACATGCTTTGTACTCAATTGGCGCAAATTTATATCTAAGGAAAAGTTCTTGTATAAACACTTCTCATTTGATACCTAAAGGTCTCAATTGATGACTAAGGTGTCTATCAGGTAAAATTCTGCTAAGAGTACTAAAGGCTGATGGACTATAAGAAAAGCAACCATGTATGCATGAAAATGGGGGACATGTAAGAAAGATATAAGAAATGAAATTGCATTTCGTGGAAGGTCAAAGAAAGTAATTTTGTCCGAGATGAGACTGGTTGTTTGGAGAGAAAAGGCTTTGGGACAAAGTTTAAAGGCAAAAGAAAGTTGTAGAAGGTTCATGAAGGGAAATCATCTAAAAGGAATTTTATGTGCGCTCAGGATAGACTAAGGTTGAGATGAATGGAATTTTTAAAAGTACACTGTTAGAAGGCTGAAATTCTGCTTTTCTCTCTGTTCAAAAGACAAGGTTTTCTTGGATTGTTAATTTGCTCTTGATAGGACAATGTAAACAAAGGTATTCTCTTTTGTCTGCTAAAAAGCCAAAGCTTTGTGTGCATCTTTGTCAAGTCCTTGATCTTAGTTAAAACTTCTCCGGTTAAAAGAAATTGGATTTTGTTAACCACTATATAAGGCTATGCATTCTCCTTTGGGATCGTTTATTGCCACTTTGGTTTAATAAATGGAGTGTTAAGGATTGTAGTAACCTGTATATGTTTTGTAACTTCCTAAGGTTATAAAATATTTAGATTTTCCCAGGATTTAAATGGTAAAGAAGTCTTCTAACCAATTAGGCCCTTGTATTTATGATGCCAAGCTACTTGGGACACAATGATAAACGTTAGGTTGTATTGCATGGGTAAATGCTGCAACTGCCCATATACAGAAATGTCAAAGTATTTGTAAACTGAAGCATTTTTTTATCTCTACATAAATGATCTGAAATTCAAAAACATCCAGTGAAAATTCTTTCATGGCAACGCCAATTGTTTGCATAATTTCACTAAGAATCAGTTCATTTTGCAGCAGACTGGTTATTTTCCCAAGGCTTTGGCTGGAATGTCATATTTGAGAGTTATGCACAGACTCAGATATGACTAGACAACTTTAAGGAACTAAGGATGACTTTATGCAGCATGGAGCCATAAAGCCTCCTGGAAATGTTGGCTGGATACCTTGCTAGCGTTCCTGCAGCCTCCCCAGGTGAGTAAAGAAGGTCACTTCCTGGCAGGTGCAGGAACCTCAGCATATCTGGGGACCTCGTGAAGAGGAATTTGCCCAATTTAACAGGTATTGCAGGCCTGTTTAATGGAAAGTACTTGGCTTGGCTTCTGGCCAGGAGAAGCTACTAAAAGTTCAACCTGGAGATTCCTTATAAAAGGTCCCAGCAAAGCAAACTTAAAAACAATCCTTATTCTTGTTGAGCTTCCCTAAATAATTAGGCCAGGGTTGTTAAGACTTGGTCCACAAATGTATTGGTCTCGATTTGGCTTTATCAGCATATGATGGGTGTTTTTGGAGAGAAAAACAATTGTTTGCCTAAATTAGATAACTTGAGGTAATACACGATTCTGTGAGGATGATAGTTAAAGGATGGGAATCCTCCCTTTAAGCTCAGGAGGACTCTCAACTTGGCGGTAGTGATCCAGAAACCGACCCTCAGGACTTCCAGCCTGCTCCAGCTACACCCTGGAAGCTAGCTGGTCCACAAATGGCAGAAGCTTGAGGACTTGTGGACAGTGAAACTCCAATTTAAGATTAACCAGAGGACAGACAGGAGTGGGAAATTTTAGACCCTAAATACCAGCCCTTGTTTTCACTTGCCCACTTCCATTCTGGTAACCATAGGATGTAATTCGATAAACCTGTTTAAGAATCTGTTAAGCACCCCCCCCCCCCCCCGCCGTTCAAAGGCAAAGTCAACAGGTGAAAGTCATCTAGTCACTGCTCCGATGTATCTTACAATATAATTAGCTACCACCAAATGCTGTCAGATTGTGATTGGTTGTTCTGGCCTATATAAACCCTGAGCTATGCTTGGAGTAGTGCTCATCCAAGGAAATACAACTACTGGAGAGGGGCCATTCGGCTGAACTAAAATAAACACCAATAATCAACTCTGTCTGTGTTTGTGGAATCTATTCTTGGTGACTCGCATTGGGTGAGGAAAAAGGGACAACTTTTATGGGTAAAATTCTTCAGTAAACATGGGAAAACAGGACAAGGAGATGCAAATAGGTGGCTAACAATTCGTTGGGAAGGAAAATCCAAATGTGGGGCACATGGGTGGCTCAGCCGGTTAAGTTTCCAACTTCAGCTTAGGTTGTGATCTCACAGTCTTTGAGTTGGAGCCCCGCGTCAGGCTCTGTGATACAGCTCGGAGCCTGGAGCCTACTTCAGATTCTGAGTCTCCCTCTCTCTCTGTCCCTCTCCGGCTCCCACTCGTCTCTGTCTGTCTCTGTCTCTGTATGTCTGTGTCTGTCTGTCTCCCTCTCTCAAAAATAAATTTAAAAAAAAAAACAAAAGAAAAGTCCAAATGTGAGGATTGTTATAAAAGACACCTAGGTACAAGGCTTGGAGGGCTTATCCTAATGTGGATTGATATGGTCCTGGGACTCAGGAAAGACCTAGGGTCTGAGAATGGAGTACCAGTTAACTACGTTGAAAGAGGAGAGACGAATGCCCAGGTGGAGAAAGCTTGTGCAAAGGCATAGTCAGCAGACAGACCCAAGAAAGACAAGTGTGGGAGCAATGGAGAAAGTGTGAGAGGGAGAATCAAGGCTGGACATGTATGCTGGGGTCTCATGTGAAGCCAGACACTGAGGTCAAGGGTTTGATCTTCATCGGAGAGCAATGAGAAACCACTGCCTTGTGATGAGACTGCATGTTTCGATGTGCATTGGAAAGAATACATCTCTCTACATCCTGGAGAATGGGGGCAGGGAGGGGGCAGGGCACGGAGTCCTGGCTACCACGGCTGTGCACCTGGGAGATGTGGAGAACTGGGACATGGGTCTGACAGAGATGGGAAAAGGCCACGCCTGAAAGATGTTTAGGAGGGAACCCTGACCTGCCTGGAAGGAAGGGGACTGGTTCCCAGTGCACGTGGCTCCTTTGCCATGGAGCCATGGGGTTACTGGTCACTTAGGTAGGAACTACTGCAGGATGTTAGTCTGGGAGAACAAAACAAAATCAGGACTTTGACTTTGGAGATTTAGTGATCCTTTGAGATAGTCAAGATGAGATCAAAAGTCAAGATGCACAAGCCTCAGGGTCGGATGAGGGGCTGATAACAATTAATACCATTTCAATTAAGATGGGAACATTTGGGCCCAGATTGGCTGCACTCAGAGCCCGATTCGGCCACTTGTTAGCTCAGGGGTAGGGATCAGGTCCTCAAGATGTCCGTCCCTTATGGCCCTCATCTGTGAAACAGAGACAATGCCAGCCCTGCATCACAGGATTTCTGATTAGATTAAGGAAATAATACACGAAAAAACCTTAGAACCATGTCTGGAACAATGTCGATACCCAAGGGTGTTCACTCTTGTCACCGAGCTGTGGGCATAGTTCAAGCTTGAAATGCTGTTATCTTTGTCTCAAGTGGATCCGGTTCTTCTGAAGTGGGAATGGGGGCTAGAGGCACAGTCTTTCATTCCAAATAGTGTCTGAGGTGATCAGATTCAGTCTTTGGTCTCTTTCAGGGCTGATTGGTACACCCCTTCACCTGGGGTGTGTCCTAGGGCTCGGACTTTAGCTGAAGGTGTTAACCAGATACCCCACGCCCCTTGGCAGGCCCTAAGCTCCCATTGTTGTATCTTCCCCAAGACCCATAGCCTTTCTGCTCTGAGGCTGCTAAAGAATTAGCCACTAATACAAAGTCTGCATTTACATCTCTCCCATTGTCCAGAAACATGTCCTTTATAGCAGTTTATTTTTTAATTTTTAACGTGGACAGGGAGAGCGAGAGCAACCTAGCTTGAACCCGAGGCGGGGAGTAGCAGACACAAGGGAGAGAGAGAGATTCCCACGCAGGCACCGTGCTGTCAGCACATGGAGCTATGCGGGGTGGGTTCAACAAACCCTGAGAATGACCTGAGTTGAAACCTGGGGTAAGAGCTTAACTGACTAAGTTCCCCCGGCGCCCCCTTTGACAGCAGTTTCAGAGTTCAGAATCCAATCAAGTGCCAGGCATTCTGTGAGGTGGCTCTGTCTCTTTCATTTCTTTTAATCCAGAACATTCTCTCTGCCTTGTAAAGGTCGGTTTGGGAAGTTTGCAGGATGGTTGTCATGTAAAGGGCTACAAGACTAGGAATGTGCTTGGTGAGACTAGGGACTGAAAGGAAGCCGGTTTATCAGGCTTTTCCTGCATCCCATTATAACGCTCGGGCTCACCTTTCCTGCAGCCATTTACTGTGTTATTGAGGTCACCAGGGCCACACAGATTCCTTGCTGGCTTCATGTGGGTGCGTGCTGACAGCCCTTTCCTCAGGCCCGTTTGCTGCCTGCCACTGGGGATCTTTGACACTTGGCTCTGTAAGAACATGGATCTGTACCTAACAGACTCCATGACAGGCCTCCAGATCTCCCTCTAAAGTAGAAGGTCTAAGGGTCAGTCTCTCCAGAACTATCAGGCTGTTACACATTGCCCGAGGCAGGAGAGACCACCTTGCGGTATCCAATCAGGAAAGGCCCACTACCTCTCCACATTTGTACAATAACATTTTAACTCAAGTGAAAGAACCTCTGAGAAACTGGGCCAGCCACTAGGGCTGTAAGGACACGAAGCTTTGCTCCATCACACTCTCTCTACTGGCTCCTTGCTGCTGCTTCCCACAAGAAAGTCCATGTGGGGGAGGGGCAAAGAGAGAGGGTGTGGGAGAGAGAGAATCCCAACAGGCTCCAAGCTTCGGCCCAGAGTCCTATGCTGGGCTTGAATCCACAAACTGTGAGATCATGACCTGAGCTGAAGTTGGACGCTTAAAGATTGAGCACCCAGGAGCCCCAGGAAGGTGGCTTTTTCACAAAGAGTAATGAGAGAAGATGAATAAATACTTTCTTTTCTCTCCTAGGTAGAGAGTATGAAGAAACACTGCACAGTTTAGAGGGAATGGCGGACACCAAGCGGATGCCAGAAAAATTCTAAAAGGCAGCTGGACCCTTATTATGGGAAACTTTACTGTGCAGATCACTAAAAAGACCCATGGCTAGTGGTGAGAGAGGTAGTGAAAGCCTGTGACAGACACTCACATTACTCAGCATTCTTTTTTTTTTCTTACTGTTTAGTTTTGAGAGAGAACGCTGGCAGTGGAGGAGCAGAGAGGGGGACAGAGGATCTGAAGTGACTTCTCCCTGACCTCAGAGAGCATGAGGCACGGCTCGAACTGAGGAACCCTCAAAATCATGATCAGAGACAAAGTTGGGTACTCAACCTACCGAGCCACCTAAGATGTCTCCTAAGCATTCTTATCTGTGTTTAGTGGCTTGAATCAATAACATCGCTTTATGCTAAGAGTAAATAGAAGAAAAAAAAAAGAGCACACTAAACCCAAAGCTTCTCAGCTCAGGGCAGATCTCTCAGTTTGTGAATTCCAGCCCCATATGGAGCGGTGCTTGCTGCTATCAGCACAGAACCCGTTTAGGATCCTCTGTCTTCCCCCCTTCCCTGGCCCTCCCCCTGCATGTGCTATCAAAAATAAACATTTAAAAAATCGACAACATTCATCAACTGTTGGCTAGACTGATTCCGAAGAAAAAAGGCTCAAATTTCTAAGATCAGAAATAAAATGATGACATTACTACCAGCTTTAATAAAATCAGGTTATACTAGATTATAAACAATTATATACCTATATTAGATAACCCAGGTGAAATCGTTAGACCTTCTTTTCCCAATGCAACTCACCAAGAATAGAATCCATGAACACAAGTGGAGTTGGTCATTAGAGTTTATTTTAGTTTGGCTGAATGGCCCCTCTTCGAGTAGTTGTAATTCCTCAGAAGAGCGCCCCGCCGAGCAGAAGCTCAGGGTTTATATAGGCCAGAGTAACCAATCCCAATCTTACAGCATTTGGTGGCAGCTAATTATATTGGAAGATAACGCGTTGGTTGTGACTAGGTGACTTTCACCTGTTGACTTTGCCTTTGCCAGGTGGGGTTGTTTAACAGACTCTTAGAAAACCAAGTTTATCGAGTTACATTCCTAGGTTAGCAGAATGGAAGTGGGCGATTGAAAACAATGCTTGGTATTTTAGCGTCTCACAAAATGTATAATTCCTAGAAATGTACAAATTACCGAAATAGGCTCAAGAAGAAATATGGTCCAGGGTGCCCTGAAGGATGGTCCATGTCAGCGAGTGGGAGAGGAATGAGTCACCAGTTTCTTTCTGATCACCAGGCAGGAATCTCTGCTCTGACTGAGAGTTAGCTTCATTTAGGGTAAAAAATGTATGGGGTACAGCATAGAAGTGGCATTTATTTGCCTTAGACAATGATTTCTGATGACAAATTTCCCAGAAAATAGATTGGTAGAAGACTCATGCATAATCTTTACCAATAGTGATTGATGTAGGTGATTTAGCTGCTGACCATATGGGGAAGGAAGGTATCTTTAGCATTTAAATACAAGACAATGTTTTTAGCATAGCAAAGGCAAAAGTTAGTTCTTTGTCAGCATGTGTCAGTAGCCTATTTGCTTAAGGGGAAGTATTAGAAAAACTGGATTCTCAGGAAATTCAATGTTTGCTCCCATAAATGCAAAAGAAGTTGTTCCTATAGTAAGTTCCTTCACAAGGTACAAACAGCATTTCAGGGCCAGAATAAGGGGACAAGTCACTCCTGATACCAACCATGAAGGTGCCTCTTTTTCTTCTCTTCTCTTCTCTTCTCTTCTCTTCTCTTCTCTTCTCTTCTCTTCTCTTCTCTTCTCCTTCCTTCCTTCCTTCCTTCCTTCCTTCCTTCCTTCCTTCCTCCTTTTCTTTCTTTTGTTCGTTCATTCGTTCATTCTTTCCCTTCCCTTCCCTTCTCTTCCTTTTCCTTCCCTTTCTTTTCCTTTCCTTTTCTTTCATCTTTTAAGTAATCCCTATACCCATTGAGGCTCGAACTCCCAACTCCAAGATGAAGAGTTGTGGGCTCAGGAGTCCCCCGTTGCCCATGTAGTTTTTCTACATGCTTGGGAAGGAGTAAATATGATTGGTAAAGATCTAGCTATTTTCTCCCATGGTGTGACCCACCTTTGATTTTACAGGATTATAAATGACCTTTATTAAACCAAAATCTCTCCAAATTATGGAAAGAACACAATTTCAGAAACCATTAAAATTAAATTATATCTAGGGGAACCTGTTGGGTTTGGTCAGAAGAGCATGCAACTCTCAATCTTGGAGTTGTGAGGTCAAGCCCAAATTGGCTGTAGAGATACTTAAATAAATAAATTTTAAAAAATTAAATTAAGTGTGCCTGAGGGGCTCAGTTTGTTAGGCGCCTGACTTTAGCTCAAGTCGTGTCTCATGGTCCATAGTTCCAGCCCTGCATTGGGCTCCACACACTGACAGTGCACAGCCTGCTTCAGATTCTCTCTTCTCCCTCTCTCTGCCCCTCCTTACTTGTGTGGGACTCGGTCTGGCTTACCTGCTGGGTACTATTCTGTGGCTCCACGAGTGGACAGACACCCATAAGGTCCCTAAAGCCAATGGAGTCTGAGTGGGTCCATCTGATTCTATAGTGAACAGCATATAGTCTATGGCGGCATTGGGATAGTTTCTGATCATAAGTCACAATGCTGACACCGCCATGGCAAAACATCACCTAAGTTCCTTCGGGACACAGCCAGATGAGCATCTGACTGGTCTCCTCATTAGAGGGGGCACCTGTACCCCTTTGTCTGACTTGGCGACACCACCTCACAGAAACATGATGGGGTTGGAACTATGCAAAGAAGGGGTTTTCAGGAGACTATGAAACTAAGATGACCCCCAGCAAATTAAGGACCCTATGTTAGTTGGAATGGCCCACTTTTGGGGTCGGGTGGCCCTCAGAGGGAACCTTAGATGTCCCAATGGTCCAGTGCATCTGGCATGTTATTACCAGAGACCCAGTTTATCCTGATCAGTTCCTGTACATTGACTCCTGGTTAGAGATTGCCCAAAACTTCCTAGCTTGGGTGCAGTTAATCTACAATGAACAGGGACAGACTAGGGTACAGAGGTCCCGACCATCACAAATTCCTGCTGGTGATCCAGAGGAAGAACCAAATTGACTTCCACCATATTTTTCCCTGAGACCGTCAGCACCTGACCTCCCAGCTCCCAATACTTCACCACCTTTGGCCTTCCCACCACCTCCAGACTGAACAGATTCTCTCTCCCCCAGAACAGCGGACAGACTGCACCCTTGGCCAGGTGCAGATGCCCTCCAGATGCCGGTACCAGAGACTGGTGTGCTGGCTGGGTCCCCGGAATGAGGGAGAGCTGAGGGACGTCATGAAAATGGAACCCTCCAGCCTGGCCACTCCATGATGTATTACCAGCCTTTCTCCACTACTGATCTCTTCCATTGGAGACATAACACACCATCATATTCTGAAAATCCTCAGGCACTGATAGACCTAATGAGTCCCTCTTTAAGACCAACTTACCAACTTGGGAAGACTGACAACAGCTGCTCTGCACTTTGTTTAATACTGAAGAGAGATGGAGAGTTATGAAAGGAGCCTCGCAAGACCTTGAGGAACATGGATCAGTTGGGGGTTGTGGTTCCTGGCACCTGGGCTAGATATGCCACACCTGAAGTACATCCTACATGGGACTTCACTGCAGAAGGACAAGTCCACATCCACGGGTACCAAGAGGCTTTCCTCTGGAGGATCCCAGCAGGGGCTAAGAAGTCCATGAAATGACCAAGATAGCCTCAATCACCCAGCAGCAAGGGGAATCCCCTGGGAAAAATGATGAGTTTTGTGAAATTTACCTTATTTACACCCCGTTTGATCCCAGGACACAAGAAAGCCAACAGATGGTAAACACCTCTCTCATAGCCCAACCCCTTAGATACCAGACGGAAGGTCCAGAATCCTGAAGGTTTTGGTGAAGTAAATGTCACACAGTTGATCGAGGTTGCTAACAAGGTCTACATGAATAGGGAAGACACTGCCAAGATGGAAGCCAAGAAAAAGATGAGGAAAAAGGTCAGCCTCCTCACTGCTGCTTAATGAATAGGACAAGGAAGGGATGGAGAAGGTCCTACCACCAAAATCGGGGAAGCCCAGGATCTCCTTAGCAGGGGATCAATGTGACTAATGAAAGGAGAAAGGACATTGGAAAAATAAATGTCCCAAGCAGGGAAAGTCCCAGAAATCCAAGTCCCTGCAGAAAAAAACTCATAGAGTTAGCAGGAATAGATTCAGATTGAGGGAGATCAGGCTTGCTTCTTTTGGTCCCCATGAACCCACGGTCAAAATGCAAGTGGGAGGCCAAACTATGACTCTTTTTAAAAGGGTTGAAGTCAAGGGGGCCACCCAGACCAAGGAAAGATGATGGACACGGCTAGATAAACGCATCTTCTTCCCAGTGGCCCTCAGAGGGCAAGTTGGTGAATACCATCACCCACCCATCTAGGAAAAACTGCATTAGAGGCCCTCTTCAAAAACCAATACTACATCAGCCACATGACAGCATTATGACGAGCAATAAGCAAATGGTGTTTGACTTGAGCCAGGAATAATGCCTGCTCCGTGTTTCGATTCCTGCCAGGTGTCTGAAGGGTAGGAGCTACCCCCTTCAAAGATCTAGAAATAGACTTTACAGATGTCCAGCCAAGTCGAGGACAGATCCTCCTGGCAATCGTCTGTACATACTCTGGATGGGTTGATGCCTTCGCAACCAGGATAGAGTGGAGCCAGGAGGTAGCTGAAGTCCTCCTAAAAGAGATTGTCCCACAGTTTGGCCTGCTGACCACAATCCACAGTGGTAATGGACTTGCATTCCTGTTGGACATTATATAAACTTTAACAACTCCTTCAACATCCCTTGGAAGGTTCACTCTGCTTACTGGCCTCAAAGTCCAGGGAAAGTAGACAGAATGAATCACACCCTCAAGGGTAACTTAGCCAAGTTCTGTCAGGAAACAGACCTCTCATGGCCAGACCAGTTGCCCCCGGCCCTCCTGCATGTCCATTGCACACCAGGAAGTCAAGGTTTCTCCTCCTTTGAACTAATATATGGGAGGCCCCATCCATGTGTAGGGAGCCTCCCAGGGAACCTACACCAAATAGGGTATAAGGGAATAAGAGAGAAACTCAAGCATTAGGAACCACCCTAAATAAGTTACAACAATACACCATACAGAGGGCCCCAATCTCTTTAGGATCCTCTGTACACCCTTTCTCACCAGGGGATTCCATCTAGGTCAAAGATAGGAAGAAAGACCCTCTCAACCCACAATGGACTGGGCCTCATACTGTTATTCTTACCACCTCTACTGCCCTCAAGGTCACTGATATGATTCCATGGGTTCACCACTCCAGAGTCAAGAGGGCCAATCTTGAGAGGCCCCAAAACTTGGAAGACTGACCAAAGCCCAATGAACCCACTCAAAGTGATCTTTCATAGAGTCCTGGATTCTTAGGACTTCAGCCCTGCTCCAGCCACACCCCAGAACCTGGCTGGTCTATGCATGGCAGAAGCTTGAGGAATTGCCATTCCTATAGAATAAACTGTCCTTATTCATTGCCATCAGTATGGCAGAGGTAACTCCGGACAGCTGGGGTTACAGCAAGAGGTTCCTGTATACCAGTACCCATCGCAGCCAGAACCTCTTTACTGGTTTGCTTACTCATTTATTTTCTGCTTCCCCCTCTAGGCTTCCAGCACTTTCAAGAGCAGGGATGAGCTCTACTTTGCTAAATCCTGATTTTCCTGTTTTCCAGAAAAGGACTTAGTGGAGTAGCCACTTGAAGAACCGTTAGGTAAAGAAATGAAGAAAGGGCAGAATTTATTTTCAGTTTTCGTTTCTTGAAAGTTTATTTTACTTATTTTGAGAGATAGAGTGAGAGCACAGGAGGGTGACAGAGAGAGAGAGGGAGAGAGAATCCCAGGTAGGCTCCACTCCCACATGGGGCTCCAACCCACAAACAACAAGACCATGACCTGAGACCATTACCTGAGTGCATGACCTGAGCTGAAATCAAGAGTTGGTTGCTTCACCAACTGAGCCCCTCAGGGCACCCAGGTCTTGACCATCACCTGAGGCTGTTTTGTTTGAAGGGCTTCTCCCTGCACCTCCCACCCTCTCCCCTCCCCACCTCCGGAACTTCATGCCTGCCCTGAGGAGGTCTCACCAGTAGCTGCCCACGCACAGAGCCCATTCTTCACCTTCTGGATGCGATTGCCTTCCCAGTTCACTGTTTCTCTTTGTACCCTGTGTATTTTCTCTTTGGCCCAGAGTGAAATTTTTGAGCTATTTATCCATTTTGACGGCCATTTGTTTTCTTCCACCATTTGAGGTCAGAGATGAAGTGTGGAATCTCCGCTTCATCCCAGGGGCCTGCACAGCTTGGAGCACAGAACAGGTTCTTAAGGAGCATGTGTTGACTGGATTACCAGGGGGTGTGACATTAGGGTGGGGCAGGGACTCTACTACGTCAACACGTTGTTTAAATTGGAGTTTTCTAAGCCCAGCAGATGCATAGAGTGAATTCAGGAGCTCAGAAGACACACGACTGAAGGAGTCCTTGCACTTCAGAAGGTTATCATGGCAGGTAAGCTGGGGCAAGAGCAACAACGGCTTGCGGTGCTAGAAGTTGAGCAGTTGGGTTGTAGACAGGCAGAGGAAGGAGGGTGAGTGTGGTAGGGTCTTGCCAATTCCAAGTGGTCAGTTTTGAGAACCACTGGGTTATACCAACAGGGAGCCCTGGAACACACCTCGTAACTGGACTCCACCATTCCCGTGTATTGTGTGTTTTTGTTTTTCCATGTTCTTGTTAAAAATTTTTTAATTGTTTCTGAGAGAGAGACAAAGTGTAAGTTGAGCAGGGGCCGTGAGAGAGAGGGAGACCCAGAATCCGAAGCAAGCTCTGGGTTCTCAGCTGTCATCACAGAACCCGACATGGGGCTTGAACTCATACACTGTGAAATGATGACCCGAGCCAAAGGTGGATGCTTAACCGACTGAGCCCCCTAGGGGCACCCCGACTGCCTTATTTTTAGTAGTGGATATAAGAGTGTTTAATATTGGATCCATTTTCCATTTCTTCATTACCTAGTGAAATTGAGACACTTTGCTCTATTTATTTTTTTACGTTTAAATTTTTTATTTTTATTTTTAAGTAATCTCTACATCCAGTGTGGGGCTCAAACTCATGACCCTTAGATCAAGGGTCTTATGCTCTATCAAGGGTGCCAGCCAGGTGCCCCTCTTTGCTGTATTTTAAACTCCATTCTGCTTTTTGTGTGAATTCTTTGCTATGCCTTTTCATTTTGTAGTATTCTTTTTTTTTTTTATTGAGGCTTAGGAGAACATTTTTGTTGTGTTTTAGATACTATCAATTTCTCTTATTTGCTACTAATATGTTCTCCCAGTCTGTGGCCTATATATTTTTATTTTTTATTTATTTTTTTTATAATAGTTTATTGTCAAATTAGTTTCCATATAACACCACGTGCTTCTCCCCACAAGTGCCCCCCACCATGACCATCCCCCCTCCCTCCCTCCCCCTCCCCCCTCAGTCCATGGTTCGTCTCCAGTATTCAATAGTCTCCCTTGATCCGTGTCCCTCACTCACTAAGTCAGGCAGAGAAGGATAGATACCATATGTTTGCATTCATAGGTCTAACAGGACAGGCCTGGCAGGGGACCATGGGGAGAGGAAGGGGGAAAGAGAGCGGGGATGAGTGAGGGGCCTATATATTTTTAAAGGGGACATGGCAGGTAAGTTGACTGAGTGCAGAATGTCTGAAACTGCCTTTATTCTCACGTGGAAGGATAAAATTGACTGGAAATTTCTGTATGTTGAAAATAGTTTCCTTAAGAATCTTATGGTCTTGAGGTGCCTGGCTAATTCAATGGGTAGAACATGTGAGGTTTGATCTTGGGGTTGCAAGTCTGAGTCCCACGTTGGGTATAGAGATTACTTAGTAGTAAACTCTTAAAAAAAGAAAAAAAGTATGGTCTTTGATTCATTGTCAGCTGATATCCAGTGTTACTTTCCTGAAAACCAATGGAATTGTAATGATAATTTCTTTGTATGGAAATTTTGTTTTCATTTATAAGATATAGACTTTTCTATATGTCTTGTATTCTGGTATTTTGCAACAAAGAGCCATTTTTTCATTGATTGCGTTCATCTCTGAGTAGCCTCGATCTGGAGATGCTTGCATTTCATTCCTCAGATGATAAATTATTTCTTTTACAATACTTTCAACATACTCTCTAGAATAATTTTTAGTCAAAGGAATACGTTTTAGTCCAATATTGCTGATATATCATAGTCAAATATTAGATGTCCTTAATCTGATCTTAATTTTTTTTAATCTTTCCAGTCTTTTTGTCCATGCTTTCCTGATTTCATTCTACTTTCTGGAATAGTTTCTTGCCTTTCATTTCCAATTCCTCTATTATTTAAAGGCTTATTTATTATTTCTAATTCTATGTAATCTCTGTACTTCTCTGAGGCTCGAACTTACAACCCAACACCAAGATCACGCGTCAAATGCTCTACCGAGTGAGCCAGCCAGGAGCCCCATAAGGCCTGATTTTTAACTACAAGTGTCCAAGAACGCTTGTCTAAGAATGCTTGTCCAACCTGGTTTTTCTTTATTTTGAAGATGTTCTTTTTGTATGACACAAAATCTTTTATTAGTTATCGAGAATATTGATTTTATTGTTTTGAAATGTTCTTCTATTATTTTTGTTTTGTTTAAATGTTTTTTAAACATTTTTTTTAGAGAGAGAGAGAGAGTGAGCATGTGGGGGAAGGTGCAGAGACAGGGAGACAGAGGTTCCAAAGTGGGTTCCAATGCGGGGTTTGAGATCAATGCCTGAGGGAAAGTCATTTGCTTAACAGACTGAGCCACCCAGGCGCCCCTGTTTTCTTTTCTTTTTTCAATTTTTGATTTATTTATGAGAGAGAGGGAGCACAAGTGTGGGAGGTGCAGAAAGAGAGGGACAAAGGATCTGAAGTGGTCTCTGTGCTGACAGCAGCAAACCCAATGCAGCTTTCCAATTCACGAACTGTGAGATCATAACCTAAGCTGAAGTCAGACGCTCATCTGACTGAGCCAACCAGACACCACTCTTTTATACCTTATCTTTTTTTTTTTAAATAGTTTATTCTCAAATTGGTTTCCATACAACACCCAGTGCTCTTCCCCATAAGTGCCCTCCACCATCACCACCACCTCTTTCCCCCTCTCCCCCTTCAACTCTCAGTTTATTTTCAGCATTCAATAGTCTCTCAAGTTTTGCGTCCCTCTCTCTCCCCAACTCTCTTTCCCTCTTCCCCTCCCTCTGGTCCTTCATTAGGTTTCTCCTGTTTTCCTATTTTATACCTTATCTTAAGGAAAATGTTTCTGTTTGTTAACTTGTGGCTCCTCCTCCTGCTTCATTTTTCTCTTTGTTTCTGTGTCTCTGTCTCCTACATGTTTGAAGACTTCCTCCAAAGTTTTATAATCCCCCCCACTCTGTGTCTAAATAGATGCTGAAAAGCTACGAGGATCTGAGTGACCTCTTGTGTGTACAGTGGGGTGGCTGGGCAGCAGGCTGGCGTTTTTGTGTGTATGGGTTTGTATGAAGAATAAGGGCCTCCTACATAAACAGAATCTCCCATAGAAAATATATCAAATATTACAGTATGCCATGGTTTTGCATTTATATTTTAAACAATTAAAATCACCCACTCTGCACCTGTTATACACCGAGGCTGTAATTAAACAGATTTGCTTTCTGGATACTCAGTTCTTGTCCAAAGCAAGTGACATTTAGGGGACCATTTTACTGGTAGAGAAAAGGGGTAAAGAGTGTAAGTGTGGTGATACTCCCAGAGTGATGAAAGCTAATAAATAGGAGAATCAACATTCGTTCTCAGGTCACTAGGTCCCATCCCCACTCCCCTCACTGGCCTCACTGATAAATGGCCAAATCATCCTCAGGATCTCGAATGCTACCCAGTGTAGGCGGCAGTGGACCTGAGTCTATGGCTGGTTGTGGCAACAGAGTCACAAGTACTCCATGAATCATATGAACTCAAATGCATCCAATGTTGATATCATGCCAGTACCCTATGTCATCCCAGGGAAGACATATATTTTCTACTGCTAGTTTGGTTCATTTATGAGTTTCTAGGATATTCCTCTACTTTTATTTTTTATTTTTTTATTTTTATTTTTTTACTTTATTAAAATGCTGAGTTTATTCCACATGTATATTTTTGTCTCCCCACCATTTCCATTTGTATGACCACCACTACTACTATGTCCTATCATAACATTCCATACATACTTAAAACCAAACAAAGGGTGGAGTTCCATCTTTAAAAACTAAACAGGCATTTTGGACAACACATTCTTGGCAATGGAACCTGGACAACATTTATCAGACACGGTAGGGAAAGTTCTCACTCTGCATTATAAAAAGGACAGCCAGATATCAACTGTTACAGAAATGAAATAAGATGGAAAATTTTAACAAACTGTTTAAATTATTTTCTTAAAGAGACTTCCTCCACTGCCAGAGATCTTGAATAGTCTCTTGGTCAGTCATCCGGAAGCAATTCTTCACATAATTGATGAACTTGGCTTCCACTTTAGGAAGAGAACCACCTTTTTCTATACTTGCTTACATTTTTGCTTTAATGTCTTCTCCAGAACTAGGTCCTTTTGGTGTTTTGGGAGTCTTTTCCTGTTTTTTGAAAGATTCTTGACCTTTTGATCTTGGTGTTGATGGTTTTGAGTCTTTTCCATTCTGGTTAGATTTTTGTGCATTTTTGGCTGGAGTATCTCGTATAGATTTCTTTACTGGAGCCTTTTCTTCAGCTTCCTCATCATCAAAATCATCATCATC
>PISW01013210.1:0-27473 GCA_004023785.1 Mungos mungo
GGGGGGAGAAGAGGCAGTCCGTCAGTCCCGGAGGCCAGCCGAAGGGAGAGCACCAGGAAGCGTGAGTGGCCAGCTGACGTGCCGTGGAGCAGTGGTGAGGTGAAGGGTTGGGGAGGGGGCTGGTCTGATGAGCCGCTGTGATGGCTGGTGGGCACGATTCTGACTACACTGGGTTCCGGGGAACAAGAGCCAGCACCTCTCTTCGTGATGTTCCCCAAGAAGGAGCAAAGGGACGGAAAGGTTGTGGGTTCAGTGAGCTTTCCGGCTGTTAGAGCTGGGGGGGGGCGGGGGCGACAGCCTGTGTGCAGGCCTGGATTCGGGTCTTGCGTCGGGGCGGCGAATCTGGTGCACAGATGGACCCGCAGGTGGGGGTGGAGGGGGAGCAGTCTGGGGCCCGGGCCAGGTGGGCAGGCGGAGGTGACCCCTGAGCTTTAAACAGCCCTCCGTCAGGAGGGGACCGGGGGTCGGTGCTGGGGTTTGAGGAGAGAGAAGACGGGCCGCGTTTCCCTGCAGAGTTACTCGTCACGTCTCACTGACACGTCGGGGTGAGAAACGAGCCGGGATGACAGCTTTGTTTCTATTTTAGGATATCCATCCGTTTTATGCCGATCTGATGAACATTCTCTATGACAAGGATCATTACAAGTTGGCCTTGGGACAAATAAATATCGCCAAAAACTTGGTGGACAAGTAAGGTATCTTCTTAATAGAGTATCTTTTAAGTTATTGTCTGAGGCGGAAAGTATCTCATGTCTTCTTATTTCTTAAGTGTGGCGAAGGACTACGTGCGGCTCATGAAGTACGGCGACTCCCTGTACCGCTGCAAGCAGCTGAAGCGCGCCGCCCTGGGCCGCATGTGCACCGTCATCAAGAGGCAGAGGCAGAGTTTGGAGTATTTGGAACAAGGTACCTGTGCTGCGCAAGGACAGGGTTGCCGTGTGCTGTCACAGTGCTGGGTTCCTGTCGAAAACTTCTTCTTGGAGTGCTCCTTTATTTTAGGCTTAACACTCAGGCTACCTTTCCCTACCGACCCTTTGAGAAACTCCGACCGGGTCGTTGCTACTCAAAAAAGCAGGTAGTGCTTAAAATGCTTGTGAATTATTAATACTATTTTTTAAAATGTGTATTTTTGAGACAGAGAAAGAGAGCGCGAGTGCATGAACAGGGGAGGGGGAGAGGGAGACACAGAATCCAAAGCAGCCTGCAGGCTCTTAACTGTCGGCGCAGAGCCCGACGTGGGGCTCGAGCCCACAAGCTGTGAGATCACGACCTGAGCTGAAGTCAGAGGCTTAACCGACTGAGCCACCAGGCGCCCCATGAATTGTTAGTTCCACTAAGAGAACTCGGGGCGCCTGGTGGCTCAGTCGGTTAAGCGTCTGACTGTTGGTTCCAGCTCTGGTCAGGATCTGGCGGTTAGGGGGATCGAGCCCCATGTTGGGCTCTGTGCTGACAGGGTGGAGCCTGCTTGCGATGGTCTCTCCCACTCTCTCTGCCCTGCCCTGCTTGTGCTCCTTCTCTCTTTCTCGAAAATAAACAAACATTAAAAAGTAAATTTGAAGAAACTTTAAAATTTTTATTTTTGTGTTTATTTATTTTTGAGAGACAGAGTGTGCGCAGGGGAAGGGCATCGAGAGGAGACCCAGACTCCGAAGCCGGCTCCAGGCTCCGAGCTGGCAGCACAGAGCCTGACACGGGGCTCGAACTCACGAACCACGAGATCATGACCTGAGCCGAAGTCAGCCACTTAACTGACTGAACCACCCAGGCACCCCTAAAAAATTTTTTAAAGCTTTGTAACATCTGGGGTGCCTGGGTGGCTCAGTTGATAGAGTATCTGATTCTTAATTTTGGCTCCGGTCATGATCTCATGGCCATGGAATCCCGTCCCACATGGGGCTCCGTGCTAAGCATGGAACCTGGTTAAGGTTCTGTCTGCCCCTCTGCCCTCCCTCCCTCCCCCCCTCATGTACAGTCTGTCTCTCAAATAAGATAGGGGCACCTGGGTGGCTCACTAGGCTAAGTACCCAACCCTTGATTTCAGCTCATGTCATGATCTTGGAGATCAAGCCCCACATCAGGTTCTGTGTCGACAGTGCAGATCCTGCTTGGGATTCTCTCTCTCTCCATCTCTCTCTCTGCTCCTCCCCCACATGTGCATGGATTGGCATGCGTTCTTTCAAACTTTAAATAAGTAAGTTATATTACATTACATTAAAGGCTTTGCAGTGTGTGTTAGCGTGAACTTGCTACTCCAGCTTTGGTACGTGATAGTTTTACTTACGAGGACCCTTCTAAATTAATGTAGTGTTTCTATCGCGACAGTCACGTGCTCTGCGTGTATTTGTTCACTGAGAATGTTCTCGAGTCCTCTGGTGTAGTTCCCCCCTTCCCGGCGTCTTACAGCTACTTGACGACAGGTCTGGAGTACCTGACCGCTTGGCCAGGGCTTCCAGCGATCTGTTTTGCTCGCTCCCGGGGTGGCCTTGCACGTGGCCCACCTGGCTGTTGCGTGGAACTAGCCCCGTGCCTCGGCAGGAAGTGGTGGCACGCTTGCTTGGAAAGTGCTGTCCAGATACCCCGCTAAGAGCGGCCTGGGCACTGCCTAGACGTGTGCTTCCGGCCCTGCTTTTGACCTACTGAATAGACCTGTGGGGACAGCCAGGTTTGGGGAATCCGCTTCTGGTACGGTGCATCTGCAGCTAATCGTTTTTCTACTCGTGTGTTTTCTGTCGCTCGTGTTATAAATGTTGGAATAGGATTAATATAACCACGGGCCAGGAGTACAACAAGTGAGACAGATCTTAAAGTGTGAGTTTCATTGCTCTAACGAAGTTAAGCGCATTATGTAAACTTCCACAGTGCGTCAGCATCTGTCCCGTCTGCCAACTATTGACCCGAATACGAGGACCCTGCTCCTGTGTGGGTACCCGAATGTTGGCAAGTCCAGCTTCATCAACAAGGTCAGTCTGTGTCTGATGACAATGCAAGTGACCAAGGACCTGAGGCCTGCTGTGCCCTGCCCTGTGACCAGAGGGCGGCCAGCCGGGTAATCCGTCAGCGGTAGCCCTGCTCTGGGCTTCAGGAGCCGTTGACTTGAAGGGAGGACTGATTCGGTGTGAATCTAGATTTCTGTTGCTGTTTCTATTCTAGTATATGTTCCACAAGTTTCTAAGGGATTTGAGCTGTTAAGCCTGGTTTCATTAACACCCGGAGGGCCTCTGCCAGGGTGCACGGGGGACAGTGAGGGACCGGAACAGAG
Organism: Mungos mungo; assembly: GCA_004023785.1. NCBI lineage: Eukaryota > Metazoa > Chordata > Mammalia > Carnivora > Herpestidae > Mungos > Mungos mungo. Next base: position 3,260 of record PISW01013210.1, read on the forward strand.
TAGAAACAGCATGTAAGCTGTGGGTTCCTAAATCAGTAGATAAAATGTCAGTTCACAGCGGCTCAGGCACCGCCCACCAGCGGTTACGTGTGTGGCGCTTGCTGCCAGGAGCACTTCCACGTGAAGCCCAGGTACAGGCTTTTCTTTTGTCCCCAAGTTGTGCTGACGTGACAGGCCGATGCTCAGCGGTGTCTGGGCCCGTGTCTCAGACATTTGCGAGCCGGCGCCGCGGGGCTAAGCCCCTGGCCACTCAATCGATTACAATTAAACAACAAACAGTTCGGTCCGTAAGTTGCACTGATCACATCTCAAGAGTTGCGGGGACGTGCGGCTGGTGGGCCCCGCGTCAGCGGTGTAGATAGAGCAAGTCTGTCTTCAGCAAGCTCTGTGGGGTCTACGGGGGCTGGGTGGAGCGGAGCAGAAGCTGATGGACGCCCTCCAGGTGCTGGGCTGTCCTCATGTCCCCAGTCCCGTACGTGGACTGCTGCGTCCTGGCCTCGCGTGGTGGCGTGAGAAGCGGAGTCTGTCGGCCAGTCAGAGGGTGGCAGCTCCGACTCAGGAGCGTAGTCACGGGAGCTCTCTTCCTCTCCTCTGTTTTGTTGTCTTGTCTTAATACCAAATCGTTCGTCTGCGTAACCTTCTCTGGCGGGGGATGAGGCACGGAGCTCGTGTGATTGTGGAAGGTTTTGTTGCTCTGTTTCAGGTGACGAGAGCCGACGTGGACGTCCAGCCCTACGCGTTCACGACCAAGTCCCTGTTCGTGGGGCACATGGACTATAAGTACCTGCGCTGGCAGGTGAGGGCTCCCGCGTCAGACACAGGGCTCACGTCTGGGTGCTTTCGTGAACAGGGTTTGGTTTTCGTGGTCCCCAACACACTGGAGTGGCTCCCCGGGTCCCGGTCCGCTTACAGGGAGACTCCGACGGGGTGGGACGGGTTCTCGGGGTCACCTGGGACGCCCTCGTGAAGAAACCCCCCAGCTTCGCGGCTGTGTGGGAGCAGCAGTGGTTTCCCCACGAGAACTCGGGAGGCCGCCAGCTGTCAGCGCAGACACTGCATCGCGTCAGTGATGCCGCTTCTCGAGGGCCAGAGTTCCCTGGTCATTTCTGACCCTGTCATCAGGAAGGACATGGATTAGCCACCTAAAAAGCATGGCTGAGTTGAGTTTAATTTTATACATGATTAAGCCATTCCCAACACCTGGGAGTGTTTGCCAGTTCTTTTCTGCTCCGTCGGGGCGCCTGGTGGGCTCCGTCACTAGAGCATGCAGCTCTTGATCTCCAGGTCATGAGTGTAAGCCCCGTGTTTGGCACAAAGTTTATGTTAAAAGAGAAAGAGAGAGAAGTCCTTTTCTCTAGGTCACTGGCTGGGTCTTCGGGGAGCTCTGCAGGGTCCACTCATCCCCTTTTCTTTTAATATTTAAAGACTACGTGCTGTTCTGTCATTGCTGTATTTCATTACGTCAGCTGGGAGGCCTGCGTTTTCTCTGCTGGTATTGGGAGGGCTGGTTTGGCATGTGAGTCCAGGATACGCTGGACAAGAAATTGTGGGGGCTGTGCTTTGGAGTAACAGACCTGGTGCTTAGGTCGTGGATACCCCCGGGATTCTGGACCACCCGCTGGAGGATCGGAACACCATCGAGATGCAGGCCATCACGGCCCTGGCTCACCTGCGCGCCGCGGTCCTGTACGTGATGGATCTGTCCGAGCAGTGTGGGCACGGGCTGCAGGAGCAGCTGGAGCTGTTCCAGAACATCAAGCCTCTCTTTGTCAACAAGGTGCGTGTGGGGGCTGCTGCCTGCGGTTCACAGCCTGCACCTCGAGGGTGACGGTCTCATCGTCTTCCTTCTGTTCCAGCCTCTCATAGTTGTAGCCAACAAATGTGATGTGAAGAGGATCGCCGAGCTTTCTGAAGACGATCAGGTACACCCTCTGAATGTTTGGAATCTTCCTAACTCGCTGCAAATTTCATTGCAGACAACCACAGTTGGGAAGGAATTTTGGCAATACTGGTCCAGACTTTTATTCCCCAGCTGAGCTCATCCCCTCGGCGGTTTGTTAGGGGCAGACTGCACTTGACTTCCTGAACTGTGCTCTTGGAGGCTGTGGAAGGGCCCCTGCATGTGGCAGGACGGCACGTGAAGCCCTTGGCACACGACTGCTCTCCGACCTTGGTACCTGGAGGACGCAAAGCGATTCAGCCGGGCTTTGCCCCTTCAGGCCTCGGGCGGCCGGGCGGCCGGAGCCACGCCCGCCGAGGAGGTTTCAGGCAGGAGGGTTCCGCGGGGCTCACGTGCCTGCCGCACACGGCTGTGGGTAAGTGAGCTTGGGAAGTAAGCAGAGAGCGGACGATGATGAGGGAGCGCCTGTACACTTGCCGGAACCGAGCGGATGGTGTTCGCCGTGTTCCCGTGGGGCGGGCAAGGCGGTCGGCCCTCACTCTCCACCCGGACTTGGCCCTGCAGCTCTCTGTAGTAGGCACTTCTGGTATAACTGCCTGGAGAAGGTTGGCACCAGGAACAGAGGTTCTCAACCCAGGCCTACAGGGCCAATCTGGGAGGCACCCTGCTTGGTGGGTCACACTCTCGAGTTTTAAGAACCAGTGCACTGGAATAATCTCGACGTGTCTGCATCTCCTGGAGCGTGTGTCCCCCACCAGCTCTGGGTAGAGGGTCTCTTGCCAGCGCCTGTCTTGTGCTGCTTGGACATCTGATACCTAGTGACCGTTTTCAACAGCTGTACTGCTTTAACGGGCACTGTGTGCGTTCATTTAGTCACTGACGAGGTAACCGCTGACACCAGAGAATTCACTTGTGTGAGGAGACCCAGATCCCTATTAAATGATCTCTGTTTTGGGGGCTAATGGCTTTGGAGGGTGCAGATGCGGGTCGGGCTGTGAGGCCCAAAGGTTAGGGTGACTGTTGCACCAGGTGCTGAGGCTTCGAGATGAGAAGTGACTGGGTTTCACCGTCGGCCGGCCCTGGTGGGTGAGGTCTCCGCCCTGGGGTGGCTGGTGGGAACTGCCGCAGCCCTGCGTCGCCCGGCCCTGGTGTCGTCGGGCAAACCGAACGAAGTCTGAAAGCCAGTGGGTGGCGGCGGATGCCGTGGCGCCGTGACTGTTGGGCTGACACGAGGGCGTGGCCCGTGTGCGCTGGTGCTCTGACCGCGGGCGCAGCGCTGCGCGATGGACAGGGTCACGGCCAGCCCAGGTAGAGGCGCCGCGGCTCGGATCACAGGCTCGTCGGCAGGGGGGGGGGGGGGCGGCTCTCAGAGCCCACCATTCCCGGGCCCCCCGCTGTCTCCAGGGCCGGGGGGCCGTCCAGCTGGGAAACGGGAGCCTGGGGTAACGGTGCCGGGCCTTGTTCAGGAGGAGCTCACCTGTCACTGGATCGGCTGCAGGGGAAGCTGCCCCTTTGGAGTCCAGTGATTTATTCATTTTTGTGTCCTTTTCTAAGGAGTTTTCTTAGGCTGCAGACTCTGCGTTTTATCTAAAACCAGCATAGAAAACCTCCTGAAGAGAAGTTTTGTAGCTTGATCTTGCCAAGCTCCTCTTTAGGTGACATCTCACAGAACGTTCCAGAGAGCCTCTGGGTTGCTTCTGTAGTCTGGTTTGATCCGCTCAGTGGTATTTTCTTCATCACAGAAGAATATGGGTGGGTGGGAGGGGTCAACATTTTGGGGGAAGATCCTCTAGAAGAATTTGAAAACGCGCTATGGCCGGACTAATTAGCAGTTCTGATCACCACATGAAGAACAGTAAGGGTTGTCTGTAGGGAAGTAGAAATGAATAATGGCTCTCCTGTTTTCCTTCTGTCTCTGCAGAAAATATTTGCAGATTTGCAGGCCGCAGGGTTCCCCGTGATCGAGACTAGCACCCTGACGGAGGAAGGGGTCATTCGGGTGAAAACCGAGGTCAGTGCTCCGTCCGTGCCGCCGCCGTGGGGAGGGGCTCTCCGTGCAGGTGGGGAGAGTGCGCCACACTGAGCCCTGCCCCTCCCAGTTCCCATGAGGGGTTTGGAGGGATGACCTGACTCCCTGCGCAGGGGACTTGAACTTCGTGCACAGCCTGCTGCCCTCGACCTGCCTGGAGGTCTGTGCCAGCTGTGTTCTTAAGGAACTTTTCCAGAAGCAGAAGCAAAAAAGGCACGAAAAGAGACATTTCCTGTTAGGTGTCACCTGCAATTCTAACCGTTTTTGCGTCCTTGTTATTTTTACCTGAAATGAAGAGAAATGGCAGGTCGAGTGCTGTTGGTTGGCTCGACTCTGTTGCTCCAGAGCCCGGGGTTGGCCGTGAACCTGGCTAGGGAGCACGGCACGAGAGTCGCTGGTGGTGGAGGCAAGCCCACATGGGACGTGGCGTGCCGCCCCCGCCTGGGCCTGGCCTGGGAAGGGCGAGGCCTGCTCCCTCTGAGTGCGTGGTCTGCCCCCGGGGAGTCACCTGGACCTTGAGGTGATCCCCAAGACAGCACCAACGGGTGTGACTTCTGAGGAAAAGCTCAGAGCAGGGCTCGAAGCTTGGACCACAGTCTGCTGGGTACCGGGGAGCCTGGCCCCTCCCCCGCACCCCCTAATCCAGCCCTGATGGCGGGTGCTTTGTGAGTCACGTCCTGTTTCCTCACCTCAGGCTTGTGACAGGCTTCTGGCTCATCGGGTTGAAACCAAAATGAAAGGAAATAAAGTGAATGAGGTGCTGAACCGGCTGCATCTGGCCATGCCGCACAGGAGAGACGACAAGGTGAGGCCGCCCGTCCCAGGAGCTTGGGAATGAGATGCCTGTGCCCTCTGTCCTCACACGCCAGCACCCGCCTCGTGGGGCCCATGGGCGGGGCTCACGGGCACCATATGCACACGCCCAGCCACGTGGACATCACAGTGGGCTTGAGTTTCTCATCCACAGTAACAGTTGTGTCCTGAAGTATAAAAGTGCCAAGTAACCGTGTTCACTCCACTAGACGTAGTGACTTGTGACTGTCTTGTTGATCCTACAAGTCTTTCTGGCGTGTGAGCGTAGTTTGAAAAAATTTTAAATGTAGATATGTATTACATTCTTTAATAGTTCTCTTTTCTCGCCATTACAAACTGCTCAGTTGCATGTCTTTGTACGTAAGTCTTTTATCTGCATAGTGAGTTTTCGGTAGGACGTTGAGGGCAACATTGACCGCCAGAAACGCCCTCCTGCGGTAGGCTGCACGTCCCCCATCAGTAGCTGCTGTCAGTCTCATCGGTGGTTCCATTGCGGGATTTCTTTAATGGTCAGTTCAGGCGAGCACTTTTTAAATTTTTGATCAATTTATTTTTGAGTAATCTCTACACCCAGTGTGGGGCTCGAACTGACAACCCTGAGATCAAGAGTTGCAGGTGTACTGAGCTAGCTAGCCAGGCGCCCTCGCAAGCCTGCATTTTTCATGTGCTTATCGTCCTTTTAGTTCTTCAGGTCATTTATCTTTTTCTCATTTATGATTTTTATGTTAAGGAAATCAGATTTTCATATGTTCTTTTTCAAAATAGGCTCCATGCCCAGATTGGAGCCTATTGTGGCTCAAACTCATAACCCTGATACCAAGACCTGAGCTGAGATCAAGTCGGATAGCTAACCGACTGAGCCGCTCAGGCACCCCCAGCCTCTTCTGGGTTCTGTGGATTGTTGGGTTTTTTTTGTTTTTCTTTTGTCATTTGCTTTTTGTTTTGGGTTTTCTTTCTCAGCTTCAAAGAAATTATACATTTTTAATATAGGATATTTAATAGTAAAAAATGTTAATATATGCCGTTCGCTAGTATTCATGTTTACGACACCTGGGTCCGTGTGCTGTGGGTTTGCGGCGTAGATAGACCTGCTGTTCATTCCAGAAATAGTCCTTAACATAGGTTTTCCTGTGCTTGGCTTAATTCACTTAATTCCCATTTTGAACAGAAGTTTTCGCTCAGTCTTCTGTCTGATTTGTTCTTAGGAAGCGTGTGGGGCAGCTCCTGAGCGCTCCTTGCCCGGCTAGTCCTAATCTCAGGACTGGTGATCGAACGCTGATGTTCCCAGTGAATTCTTCTATGGACTGGCTAGGTTTCTCTTGTCTCCTTTGTTTTCTCTTGTGTCACTTTTTTTTTGATAATTTTTCTCGAGAATCTTGGTATTTATTATTTCTAGATAGACTTTGGATCAGCTGTGGCGTGTTTCTGGTTTCCGTGCCCTGCTGGCCCTCTCCGCCCCGGGTTCCGCTGGCTCTGAGTTGGTCTGGCTTCACCTTGCCCTCGCAGACGGAGAGGGTGCTCTGGCTTTTCACTCTCGTGTTCCTTTTGCATTCGGCAAGGCTTTTCATGTCACTCTTTCCCGTGGTGTCTCCTCAGGAGAGGCCCCCCTTCATCCCCGAGGGAGTGGTGGCGCGCAGGAAGAGAATGGACATTGGGGAGCCCCGGAAGAAGCGGGTAGGTCTTCTCTGGGGGTGCAGAAAACCATGTGTGTGCATTGAGGGTGTGCTGGCCCGCACCCTCAGGCTTTGCGAGCATGGCCGTGGCTGACGAAGGCCCCTGACCTCGTGGGTGGGAGGGAGGTGCCCGTGAACCCAGCGCCGATGTGAGCAGTGGGCCTGCCAGGAATGGGAGCTGGGCTGCACAGGCCTTGGAGGGTCAGGCTCTCGGCTGGGAGAGGTGAGGGGGGGGTGAGGGGGGGGGCCCCAGCCGTTGTGCACCTGGAAGGCCGGCAGGCGCTGACGAGTTGTCTGCTCTTTGGATCCAGGAGCGAGACCTTGAAGTGGAGCTGGGAGACGACTACATCTTGGACCTTCAGAGTGAGTGCTGGCCACGCGTCAGGATGCTGTGGGGCGGCCTCAGGGCCCACTCGCCTGTGGCCTCGGGAAGAGGGTGGTTTGTAGCATGTGTGGTGCGGGTGCTGGGGCCGCTGGGGCCTCTGTCACCAGCCCCTCCCCCCGCAGCGCGGCCTGTGGTCCCGAGGCACGGGGCAACCCTGGGGGGATTTGGAGTCTGTCTTCCAAGCGGTGTCTCTTTGCTGGGGTGTCCTGTGCACACGCCCTGCCGTCCTCATGGAGAGACAGGAGTGAGAACTCGTTCAGGGCACACGGCACTGGAGGGTGTTACAGACTGCGGTGAACGTGCCTTTTCTTTGTAACCTCAGAGTACTGGGACCTAATGAACTCTTCCGAGAAACACGATAAGATCCCCGAGATCTGGGAGGGCCACAACATCGCCGATTACATCGACCCCGACATCATGCAGGTCTGTGTCTCCTGTCACGTGGTGGCTTTTTCTCCTTCTGTGTCCATGAGGGCACGGCCACGGCTGCCTCGCGTGCGCGTGCGTGCGCCTCTCGCCTCCTGCTCCCTGGGCCGGCCCGGCCCGGCCGCCTCCGGGCAGGCGCGCCGCGAGCCCCGTCCTCCTCTCCTGGGGCTCTGCTCCTCGGCCGCCTTCTGTTCGCTGCTGCTTAGCCTGTGGTGTCCGTGGGTCCCTCCACGTTAAAAACAACACTCTTTCAGCCCCGGCTCCTCCTCTCGTTGCTCTGCTGCCTTTCTCCCCTCAGTGAAGCTTTTGGAAAAACCGTATTTCCTGTCAACGCTCCCTCGTTTCCTGCTTCTCCTGGCTGCTGCTCTTCCCGCGCAGCTTCGGGCTGCGGGTCTCCAAGGAGGACGGCCTGCACGAACCTCCTCCTCGTCCCTGTCCCTGCTCCTCCTCCCCGGGTGCTCCGTGCTCTCTGCGGCCTCCCTGCGCCCGTGCTGGCACCTGTGCCCCGCTCAGCACGGTCCGCTGGCCCAGCTCGGGGGCCGGTCGCGGCCCCCTTCACACTCGGCATGTGCCTTGTCGTTGCTTTCTGGGTGGCGTTTATTCTGAGCGTGGCCTGCCCGGCCCCGTCCGCCTCCTCCCTCCGTGCTTTTCCCGTCAGCCGAGGCATGGCCACATCTGCAGCTTTGCCGTCAGGTCTCTTCGTTTGGTTAGGTGTGCATACGTGCGTACGTAATTCGTCCATTACTCTATTTTCCAGATTTTATTTTTTAAGTCATCTGTGTCCCCAGTGTGGGGCCTGAGTACAAAACCCTGACATCAAGAGTCCCACGCTGGGCTTACTGAGCCAGCTGTAACTTTTTATTAATTGTGCGGCCAGCAGCGGCGTTGGTTTGTGTTTTGGGATGGCCTCAGAACGGGTAGGTGGGATACTGGAGGCCCCCTCAGCTCACGTTGATATGTTCTTAGTTCTTCCAGGACGGAGGTTCTGGCCTGGGGCTGTTGGGAGTGCTGGGGAGTGAGGGGGGGTGACGTGTGCACGGGTCCCCTCGCTGTCCGGAGTAATCACTGGTGAAGAGAAGGAGGTGACACCAGAGCGCTCCCAGGGTGCCAGGGCCTTTGTGCTGCACGGTCGTCCTGTCTTCCGAGACGTCACTTGCTGGGAGCTGAGCTCTGGGGCCTCCCATGTGGGGCCAGACATGGCTACGTTATTTTCATTGTTGAGTTTGTTTAATTATAATTCCTTTTCCAGAAACTGGAAGAGTTAGAGAAAGAAGAAGAGCTGAGGACGGCGGCAGGCGAGTACGACAGCGAATCCGACAGTGAGGACGAGGAGATGGTGGAGATCCGCCAGCTGGCCAAGCAAATCCGGGAGAAAAAGAAGCTGAGGATTCTGCAGTCCAAGGAGAAGAACACACAGGGGCCCCGGATGCCGCGGACCGCCAAGAAGGCAAGTTCTGTGCTTCCGGGGCCGGCTTCTGCGGCGTTGGGTGCTGGCCCAGCCCGGCTAAATGCGGCACGTCCACCCGGACCTGGCCGTGGGGTCGCCTCTACCTAAAAGACGCACTGTCTTTTAGGTTGGTCGAGCCTGATCTTCTGATGTTGCTGAAGGCAGCGTCCTGTCAGCAGGCGCTGCCGTCCCGGCTCGGCCCTGGAGGGTTCAGCCTCTCCGCAGTTGTACAGACTGAGGTGGTGATTCCTGATCTGTGGCAGGAAGACTGGCGCTTAACATGTTCCTAGTCTGTATCTTCTTTACTAGTCAGTACTCACCTTTTGCAGTTTACAGAAACCTTACCCAGGGCAGCTTCAGTCCTCAGGCAGCGTCGGCTCCTGTGACTAGTTAGGACAGGGAGCGTCGGCTCCAGCCGCAGCTGGGTCAGGTGATAGCAGAATGCTTTTCAGTCTCTGCTCTTTGTGGGTCTCTTTCTCTCCTGCCCCGTGCTTTTGTCAGGGTGGCAGGTAAGCCGCGTCCTGTGGTCACCCTCAAACCACAGGATGTGACAGAAAGCCGGGGGAAGCTTCCCAAAGATGGGGTGATGGTCAGGGCAGCTAGGATGTAATGGGAGGGGAAGGAAAGTAATGATGTTCCAGAAACCTCTCGTATCAGTGTGTCTGCGGTACTGCTTTCACGAGGTGGCAGATGAGTGGTTCTTGGGGGTGAGACGGCCATCTGGTTCCCCAGTGGTGCTCAGGGTTTTCGGGAGAAGATGCCGTCTCTGGAGTCTTGTGGCGGGTCATGTGACCTCAGCGTCAGGGACCCCTGCGGAGTAGGGGAGAAGTCAGGGACTGGACGAGCATGTCGTCCTGCACGTAGTCATGGCCTGGGACATGTTGGTTTCCATGGGCTTCAGTGAACTGTCCAAAAACGTGAACATGGGCCCAGTTAAAAGATACCGTTTCTAAAAGGAACATATCGTAGATAATTATGAAAGGTACATTTTCTTTTTACAATATTAAGCATTTTATCAAACTAATTTTGCTTAAAACGGATCCCTTTTCCCCTGTATTCAGGTTCAGCGGAAAGTCCTGGAGAGGGAGATGCGCAGTCTTGGCGTCGACATGGATGACAAAGACAACGTAAGTGTGTGCACGTGGTCTCCGTCACGTGTGTACGTGGATACATAATGGCGTCGCCCTAGAAAACTAGAGTCTTAGACACGTGGGGGCTGCAGACGCGGTCAGAGAAGCGATGTGAACTTCGAGGATGTTTCTTGAGCAGCACCGGCAGTGGCTGGCTGTGCGTGGACCGTGTTTGTCCCGCTGCCGTCCGTGTGCCTCACGGGACAGCTCGGGACACTCAGCTCAAGGGGCTGTCTTCACACTCCGTTCTTGTTCACCACGTGAGAAGTTAGGCACACCTTGCACGCTCCGTCACTTTGCATCAAAACTCATCCCTGAGCGTGGGGCGGCTGCTGGGCATCACTCTGGTGTTGCAGTAACCACATCAGTGATCCGAGGCGGCCCCCGTGCGTTTTCTTCCTTCTAAATATTTCATTGTATGTACATCGTGTTCCATTTCAGGTTAATGGAACATATGAAAAATACCAGAAACCAGAAAGGAAGAAAAGAATCACTTGTGTTCACAGTGTGCAAAAATAATCTAGGTTAACATGCACTGTATACTTTGTTATTCAGATTTTTATGCAGAGGGCTTAAATCTTGGTTTAAGATGTAATTATGACCATATTCTGTATATCGTGTCAATATTTCACTGTGGCATAAGCAATTATTTTTGCTTTTTAAAGTTTATTTATTTTGGGAAAGAGTGTTTGAGCAGGGAGGGGAAAACAGGGAGAGAGTCCCAAGCAGGCGCCATGTGACAGAACCCATCTCGAGCCTCGAACTCAAAACCATGAGATCATGATCAGAGCCGAAATCAAGAGTCAGACGCTTAACCAAATGAGCCACTCAGGCACCCCAAGCATTTTTTATTTTTGGGTAGTTTTTCACATTTTTTGAGTAAAAATTTTACTTTCTTTTGGACTTCGGTTTGGTTGTGGTCCAGAAATTCGTTTGCTGTTAACTCAGAACATAAGGTGATGTGTAAGAAATATACAATCAGTTAGGAGAATCAGTGTCTGGCGAGAATACAGATGGGAATAGATTATCAGAAAATAAAACATAACTTATTTTTTTAATTTTTTACTTGAACTTTAATTTTGATGACTGAACTCTTCACGGCAGATCTTAGGTTCAGTTTAGTGACCAAACACCTGAGGGCATGCTGAGTCATCCTGAGAGGGGCTTAGGTTGTAAGTAGTTCGGAACTGTTTTCCTGAGAGCCCAAAGATTAGGAGGGGTTTCAGGTAACTATTGGAATTCTGGTCATTTATCGTGAAAAATTATTCTGGAGCATATACGTTTTTGTGTATATGTACGCACATAACTTTCTCATATTCTGGATTATTTTATCAAAACATTCCTAGAATTAGAATAAGCAAAACCAAAAGATACCATTGTGTTAAAGCTCACTTCTAAAAGGGTTAGACTAATTTGGACTTTTATTAGCAACGTGTGAGACTCCGCTGCTGACCTAGAGCGTTATTTTAATGAACATCCATTGGCGTCTGACTCCTGACTATTTGTGCAGGCTGCCTGCCTGCGCTCCTGTCCTGGCTCCTGTCCCGGTGTCGGTGTCGTGTTGTTCTCTGGGGACAAGACGAGAGTGAGCTAGGCGCCCCCCAGTGGGAGCACCGCGGCCTCACCCAGGGCCAGTCAGCGCGGCTTTGCTCCGCCTCCGCTTTCTGGGGCTGCCCCTCCCTGGGGCGAGAGGACCCCTTCACAGCCAAAATAGCAGCCAGGATGCCAGTCTCGTGACCCAGGGGAAGGGACAGCATCGAGGAGTGGCCAGCTTCAAGTAAATGCTTTCTGATGGAGCTACAGTCACTCTTAAAGCAGCATGTTAAGTGGAAAAGAATATTTGACTGATAATGTGGAATTACCTATATATGTATATTTTTCTTTTCTAATGAGCAGCAGGCAAAAGTTCATTAGAGTGTAAGACAAGATCAGAAAGGAGGAATAGTATGAAATCTCTCTTTACAGAGAGGGGACATGGGAAAGTGAATGCCCTAATTTTGTACGTTTTTAAAGAGCTTTAGTTTATTTGATAATGGCATTGAAAACTCCTACGTGTCCTGTGTCCCTGTCAGTGTGATTTCACGTTGGTGATTGCTTGTAAGCCCAGGCTGGGCTGGGCTCCCGCAGTGCTGAGTTTGCGGTTTGTGCTTTCCAGGCCCATTACGCAGTGCAGGCCAGAAGGTCCCGGAGCGCGACTAGGAAGAGGAAACGGGACGACTCTGTTGCGCCCACGTCTGTAACCCGGAGCCGCAGCTGCTCGCGGACTCCCCGGGATGTCTCCGGCCTTCGGGACGTCAAGGTTAGTCCCCTGTGATATGCAGTAAGAAACCGGAATCTCTGCTGTCGATGACTCCAGGGCGAGGGCACATACCCGCAGCTGCCAGTTAGGATGGCGGGGACCACAGTTGGGGACTCCGTGTTCTCCCCTAGGTGCACCGTTCCCTACCGGTGTCCTTTCTCCGGGGCGGACAGAAGTGTGGTGTCAGAGGGCACCAGGTGGTCTGAGCCCCGGGCCTGCCATACGGGAGCAAGCCGGAAACGGTCTCTGCTCCACACCGGGCCGCCCGAGCCCCCACCTACAACCACACCCTGCAGGGAACCAGCCCAGAGGGAGCTGTTTGGGTCAGTCTTTTGGGAAAGACATTTTGGATGTACAGTTTCTTTTGCCGAAACTTTTAAAATTAAATTAACACAAGAATTGTTAGTTTGGGCATTTGAAAATTCAGGTATGAGAGAAAGTCTGTTTCAACTTGACAGCAGTCTACTTGATAGAAGCCTGGGGTTTCCATTCCACCATGCCATCCTCCTTCTAGAACTCTGGGTGTTAATGCTGGCATTATACTGTGTCAGATGTGAGTATAGTTTCCTGGCCTGGCTCTCTGTTTTCTTGTGTGTCTAAGAGGGAATTACAGCAGAGGTCCCTGAATCTTCCAGGCTCTTCTAGGCACAGAGCTTGTCTCGAAATAACGTTCCTTCCCATCCTCACTCATCATGCGGACGGTTGAGTTCCTGCGGACACAGCGCGTCCCAGAGGGGCTTGTCAGCGTTTCTCACAGTGGATCTGGACCCTTAAGACCTACTCTTAACCGATGATGAAAAGGCACATGGACACGCAGTCGCCAACATGTTTTATGTGTCCTTTTGCTTTCCAGATGGTGAAGAAAGCCAAGACTATGATGAAGAAGGCTCAGAAGAAGATGAACCGCCTGGGGAAGAAAGGAGAAGCAGACAGACACGTGTTCGATATGAAGCCCAAGCACTTACTCTCCGGGAAGAGGAAAGCCGGGAAGAAGGACAGGAGGTAGAGTCCTCTGCGGCGGAGACGGTTTGGCCAGACCGCCTGTGCCCTGGTCTGGTCTGCGTTCACCGGACGGCAGTCCTGCCCTGTAAACGGAGACCGCAGTGACGTACCAGGGGGTGCGGGCGCGGGAGGGCCGGTCACCGCGCGTAGGACAGGTGCCCGAGCAGACCGCCTTTCTGCCTCCGCGGGGTTCTGATGGCTTCCAGTCTGCGGAACTGGGAAGATGGATTGATGCAAGTGTTTGTTTTGATGGGGAAGAATCTTCCTCTCTTCTCCGAGAGGGAACTTTGGTTTGCACACACGTGTGGTCTCCCAAAGAAAGCCTCCCCTTGCGGACGCGGGCAGAAGGCTGGCAGTCCTGCCCTGCAGATGCAGAGTGAGAGCCAGTGCTAGATTATTCTCTCGTGTTTTTGTACAACTTGTGCATCGTTGCAATCTATTTTCAACTAGCGTATCTAAAATAAACTTCTGAAAGAAAGTGGTTTTGGTTGATTTAGTATGTTTTTTTGTTTGTTTTTTAGTTTGTTTTTGTTTAGTTACAAACTCTTGTCAATTTGACCAAATGACAAGGGAGAAAAATAAATTACTTTGCTTTTCAAAACCAAACACTTCTGTGGGGTAAAGTGTTGCTCAGGCACCGTAGCAGTTGAGCAGGGCGTCCCCTGCTGGGGGAACCCAGAACTGCGTGTCTTCAAGGAAGCGGACCCCCTAGCGCTCCTGCAGACCCCCCTCCTGGGCTGTTTTCCGTTACTCCGAGCGGATAGTGTGCTGCGCGTGTCAGCTCAGAACCCCCGGCACGGTGTGATGTGGGGAGTCAGCGTGTCAGAGTAGTAAGTGCTTAAAACATCACTATTTGACCTTAAAACGGTGGTGTTGTCACCCCCGCTCTGTGCACGGTCTGCAGCGGGGCGCACCTCCTGGGGCACAGCCCTTGCCGAGTGTGCGGTGTGGGACGGGCTTCTGTGTTCTGTAATGTGACGTCATTTTCATCTCACAGCACAGGTCTGTGTAAGAGCTGCTGCATTTGGGGGACACAAAGTGAGATGTTTATGTTATGTGTTCTGAAAAGATTCGTGAAGATTTTACTAGGAGAGACGAATGCGTGCGGTGTTGGGGGGCCCCGGGGGCCCGGTTCCTCGCAGGGATCGTGGGTGCACCGATGCAGAGAGTCTGCCTGCGGTGAGTGTTCGGGAACTGGAGTCTGTCCGGAGGCTTCTGTCTTGTCGGGAAGAGCGTGGCTGGCAAATCCGTTAATTTTAATTTTGGTTCGTTTTAGCTCTTAACGCCTTAATGTTCACGTGTCCGCCACCCCAGCCTGTGGCCGTCACTGGGGCTGCTTGTGGGAGCTGGAGTGGGTGCTCAGAACCTTGTCCCCCACAGAGGGTTCTAGGTTTGGGCTTTCGGATCGCTGCTTCTGGTGCAGAGGGTAGGAGGTGAGACAAAGGCGGACCCCGCTCTTGCAGGCCCCCTCCCCGGGATCTGATTCGGGGAGTTCAAGGCCGATGCCTGTTTCTTTTCCTGTTGCATTTGTCCTGCTTTAACTTCTTTTGTGGGCCAGACGTTTAAGGATTAGGACTTAGAAAAACAATCGCATGTTCAAGGGAATTTGGAACCACTGCCCAAGGAGGGTCATGTACTCCGAGAAGAACTAGGAGGACCTTGAGTTTTCACCTCCGGCTGGCTGGCGGCACTGCCCTTACAGCAATCCAAAAAAAAAATCCAGCCATTCTGGTGAAGGGAGAGTATCTCATTTCCAGAGTGACCACATGATGAGATTCAACTGTCCAGTTTTCAACGAAATCACAAGGCATACAAAAAATGAGGAAAGTAAAGTATGGCCCATTAAAGGAAGAAGCGCTCTCAGGGAGATGAGACGGTGGGCGGCGCGGACAAAGCCTTTAGAAAAGGAAATGGTGAAAAGGCACCTTAGGAAATGGGAGGAAATATTTGCAAAAATTTTTTTTTCCAAAAATTTTTAACGTTTATTTATTTTTGAGAGAGAGAGCAGGAGTGAGGGCAGGGCAGAGAGAGAGAGGGGGAGACACAGAATGTGAAGCAGACTCTAGGCTCTAGGCTCTGAGCTGTCAGCACAGAGCCCGATGAGGGGCTTGAACCCATGAACCGTGAGATCATGACCTGAGCTGAAGTCAGTGGCTTAACCAACTGAGCCACCCAGGCGCCCTTGATGGCCTCTTTTTTATTTTACTTATTTATTTTTTGAGAGCAAGAGAGAGTGTGTTAGCAGGGGAGGGTGAGAGAGAGAGGGAGACACAGAATCTGAAGCGGGCTCCAGGCCCCAAGCAGTCAGCACAGAGCCTGACGCGGGGCTCGAACCCACGAACCGTGAGATCATGACCTGAGCTGAAGTTGGACGCTTAACCGACTGAGCCCCCCAGGCGCCCCTGGCCTCTTTTTTAAAGACTTGCAACCAGATCAGTTTTGTCTTTTTTTTTTTTTTTAATGTTTGTTTAGAGAGAGAGAGAGAGCATGAGCAGGGGAAGGGCAGACAGAGAGGGAGACACAGGATCCGAAGCAGGCTCTAGGCTTTCTGAGATGTCAGCACAAAGCTTGACACGGATCTTGAACCCACGAACCATGAGATCATGATCTCAGATGACGTTGGTCATTTAACCAACGGAGCCACCCAGGAGCCCCTAGTCTCTCAGTTAATTTTTTTTTTTATGTTTTTTATTTATTTTTGAGAGACAGCACGAGCAGGGGAGGGGCAGAGAGAGGAGATAACAGAATCCGAATCAGGCTCCAGGCTCTGAGCTGTCAACACAGAGCCCGACTTGGGGCTCAAACCCACAAGCCATGAGATCATGACCTGACTGGAAGCTGGACGCTTTACCGACAGAGCCCCCCAGGCACCCCATGTCCTCTAAGTTTAAAAACAAATCAAAGGGGCGCCTGGGGGGCTCTGTCGGTTGTTTCCCTCTTGGTTTCGGCTCAGGTCCTGATCTCGTGATTCGTGAGTTCTAGCCCCATGTGGGGCTGTGCACTGATAGCATGGAACCTGCTTGGGATTCTCTCTCTCTCTCTCTCTCTCTCTCTCTCTGCCCCTCCCTCATGCATGTGCGCCTCTCTCTCTCAAAATAAATAAGCTTAGGGGCCTGGGTGGCTCAGTCGGTTAAGCATCCAACTCTTGGTTTTGGCTCGGGGCATGATCTCACAGTTCGCGGGTTTGAGCCCAGCACTGGATTCAGTCTCCTCTCTGCCCCTTGGTTGTATCTTATCTGTGATAAGTTGTAACTTTTCCAGCACACTCACAGTTGACAAATCTGTGTCAAAGGTATATGGGGACTTGTTATTCTGTCCTGGCGATTTTTCTGTAGGCCTGAAACTTGGAAATAGTTGGAAGAATGATAAGCCCCTGCGGTCACAGAGCTCACATCCCGACGAGGAAATCACGTGCTCTATATTACAAGGTGGTAAGTGATAGACAAAGAAACCAGGAACGGAGGGTAATGGTCAGATGAGGGATCACTGAGGTGGCCAATATTGAGTGGTTTTGAACAAAGAGAGAGTCCTGGATACGTCTGGAAACAAATTTCCCGCGGAAGTAGTAGTTTAAAGATGGTAGGTGGGAGCACAGATGTGCCCTCAGGAGCAGGGAGAGGGTCTCAGGGCCTGCGCAGAGCCGGCCGCCGGGGCGTCGTGAGTGCGGCGGTGCTGGCACGACCGGGGACGGGGGACGGCCACTGCCGCCCCCAGGTCTCCTCTGCCTGCTGAGCAGGCGGCGGGCCACGCTCCCTGGCTGCTCTGCTGGCGACAGGTGTCAGGAGACCAGGGCAGAAGCCGGCCAGTCAGGGCACGGTCCGGGACTGTCTGCGTTCCAAGTAGCAGGAAAAGTGAATCAAAGTTCAGTTCTGGGTTTAGTCAAAGGGTTTCCTGACTAATTGGATGCAGGTTATGAGAGGAAAGGGGATTGGGAGGGACTCTGGAGTCCTTAGCCTGAGTGACGGAAGGGGGGCGTTGCTGTTCCCCGAGATGTGGAGCAGGTCGGGACAGGAACCTGAGGCACCTGGCCGGCTGTCAGTGGAGCCTGTGGCTTGAGTCCCGTGTTAGATGTGGAGATTACTTAAAGTCTTTAAAATAAATGTACAGAGTTGGGGTGCCTGGGTGGCTCAGTTGGTTGAGCCTCCGACTTCGGCTCAGGTCAGATCTCACGTTCGTGGGTTCGAGCCCCGTGTCGGGCTCTGTGCTGACAGCTAGCTCAGAGCCTGGAGCCTGCTTCGGGTTCTGTGTCTTCTTCTCTCTCTGCCCCTCCCCCTCTCATGCTCGCTCTCTCTCTCTCTCTCTGTATAAAAAATAAATAAAACATTAAAAATAAATAAATAAATAAATAAAATAAATATACAGAGTTGTCACAGACAGCCGGTCATCTGAATATGAAATAGAATTCCGTAGATTTAAACGTGGGAGTCTAAAGCATGTAGATTAAAGGTTAGTGTGTGAAACATTGAAAGTTCTGTCAGTGTATTTAAATGCCCACAAATATAGTCTCCAGTTCACTCGGTGAAAACATGGAGTGAGAAGTCCAGGAAGGACCCAGATGAGGAGTGGGGAAGAGGGGCACTGAAATACTAGAACACCCCGCGGGAAGGTCCCCCAGATCAGAGTGAAACCGTCCAGCAAGTAAGCGTGCCCGGGGAGAGCAGACGGAAGGACTGCTGCCCCCCGCCCCCACCCCTGAAAATGATATGAGGTGTAGTGCAGGGACTTGCCGGCAGGCCTGAGCTCCCGAAGCCATGTCACTCGTCCTGCCATCTGTGCCTGTCCCCTGTGGGGGCCAAGCAGGAGAATAACGTGCTCCGCCGTAAAGTATCTTGGTTTTCGTTCTTGTTCTCTGGCCAATATAGGTTTGAGAGCAAAAGAATCGATTTTGTAGAAGACTCCTTCTGACCCTTAAAGGGGCTGTCAGTTATATATGTTGGAGACAATCACTTTTTTTTAATTGTTTTTTTACATTTATTTATTTGTTTATTTTTAAATTTTTTAAATGTTTTATTTATTTTTGATTCAGAGAGAGAAAGAGCATGAGAGGGGGAGGGGCAGAGAAGAAGAAGACACAGAAGCAGGCTCCAGGCTCTGAGCTAGCTGTCAGCAGAGCCCGACGCGGGGCTCGAACCCAGGAACATGAGATCTGACCTGAGCCGAAGTCGGAGGTTTAACCGACTGAGCCACCCAGGCACCCCCATTATTTATTTTTGAGAGACAGAGCATGAACAGGGGAGGGGCAGAGAGAGAATGAGACACAGAATCTGAAGCAGGCTCCAGGCTCTGAGCTAGTGGTCAACACAGAGCCCGATGCAGGGCTTGAACCCACAAACCGTGAGATCACGACCTGAGCCAAAGTCTGACGCTCAATCGACTGAGCCACCCAGGCACCCCGGAGACTATCGCTTTTAAAGTTTAAGATAAAAATTTAAGTTTCAGGGCACCTGGGTGGCATCTGACTTCTTGCAATTCATGGGTTTGAGCCGTGTGTTGGGCTCTGTGCTGACAGTGTGGAACCTGCTTGGGATTCTGTCTTTCCCTCACTCTCTCTCAAAACAGATAAATAAAAACTCTTTTAAAAAATTTAAGTTTCAGTGACTTTGAAAAGCTGAGGAGTCCATCGGGTCAAAGAACAGTCATACTTCTGTGCTTCAGAGGGAACAGCAGCGGCGTCTGTCACGTGCGGAGCACCCCAGCAGTGGTTCGGGTCCGCTGCCCGGCAGCAGCCGGGAGCCACCGGAGCTGCCGGGTCACTACTTACACACGATGGCAGCCTCAGATTTCCAGAAAAGAACTAGGAATCAGTATAAATGCATTCTGAAGCTATATGATATTCATCATATTTAAGCGACCATAAGTGGGCTAACCTACTATGGTACTGAAATTTTAACAAACCAGACAACAATATCAAAATGTGGTAATTCTTTTTATTGTTTTTGCCTTTCCATAAAATTAATACTTGCCACATGGTCTTGCCTGAAGTTTTAAAGTTAACTGTTTAGGGTTAACAAGAAATGGAGTTTTCTATCAAATTTAAAAATACTTAACTTTGTTAAATAATTTTTTTCTTTTTCTTCATTATGTATTACACAGCGTTTGAGGATAATACAGCCGTCCTAAGACACCAAATCTGAGAAATCTGTGGCAAGAGTTTTCGAAAGTGCATTAAAGTACAACTTAAATATTAATTTACACATATTCCATAGCCCAAGCCTGTTTAACATGGACATTAGTCTATGGATTTTCCCCTACAATATGGCCTGACCCTAGAATAGTGGTTTTCAGCTGGGGGCAGCTGTGCCCTCCAGGAGACATTGGCATCTGGTATCATTGTGACGGTCACGGGGCAGGGGTGTTAGTGGCTTTTATGGGGCGAACCCAGGGATGCTGCTAAACACCCTACAACACACAGGATGCACCCTCAGAACAAAGAATTCTCCAACCCAGTGTCAAGGTTAAGAGATCCCGTAGAGTAGGACTCCACTGACCCAATCTCCACCTCACAGAGAGCCTGTCTGTCCCCCGCAGTGCTGCCAACCCCACCCCCAGCGGCGCTCAAACTCACGCCTCCGAGATCAAGAGCTGCACGCCTGACCGACTGCAAGGGTGCCCGCACCCCTGCCCGCTGTGGTTCTGAAAGCACGCGTTTAACCGGTATCGTTCCCAAAGGCACGGCTCAACTTTAATTTTCCTCGAACCTGCTCTACTAGTTTAATCTGCTCCCATGGAAAACTAATTTGGGCTGTTTTGAAGTAGCTGAGCCAACAGTTCCCACTGCGCATTCTTCTAGACTATGATAAACACTTATTGATTTATAAAGCATTTGGCAAAGAGCAAAGTGCTCTGTAAGTGTGCTGACTGTTGATCACAGCAGATGAAACATGAAGAGCTTCACTTACTTGTTCGAGTATGTTAGCACTCTGATTAGACAAGTTACAATAATTTGCCTTTTACCGTAACCTCTTATAAATGTCTTTTAAAAATAGCAACGTGCACATGAGGGGTGTGTGATACAAAATTTAAAAATTGGTTGTATTTTCCACACAAATATTGATCGTAAAGTATCAATGATGCAAGCAAGAGTTCTTATGGGGAAACAAGTTTTTAAAAAATCACGTTAAGTTTAAAAGTAGAGAAAGGTTTCAGGATTTTACTAACCCTCATCTCCGCGGTCACATTCTGTGTATTTTCTCATGGTCGACAAACGGACTCAAGTGATGTAGGTTATCCCACCACTTGAAAAGAAAAGCCTCTGCAATAATTTGGAACCATGGCGTTATCTTAATTTCACCACTGGCTGCTTTTCTCAGAAGGTCTCTTAGCTCTTCCTTGGTCACATAACAATAGCTCTTAATCTCATTGGGATCTGGATTCAGAGTCACATTCTTCCTCACAAACAAAATGTAGTCAATTTCATGTTCCCCCCAGATACCATCTGATTGAGCCTTGTAGTGAATTCGTGTTAGATAATTAATTTCTTCTGGAGGAACCTAGGATGAAAATAAAACAATAGTTGATTTTATTGAAATGATATATTTTTTAAAAAAGTAGTTGCTCAAAGCAGATGTGACATTCTCCTTCACGTCTTGGTAATGCTTTTTTTTTTTATTTTTGAGAGACAGAGACAGCGTGAGCAGGGGAAGGTCAGAGAGTGAGGGAGACACTGAATCCAAAGACAGGCTCCAGGCTCTGAGCTAGCTGCCAGCACAGAGCCTAATGCAGGGCTCGAATCCATGAACCGTGAGATCATGACCTGAGCCAAAGTCTGACGCTTAACCGAATGAGCCACCCAGGCGCCCCTAGAATACTTTTTGAGGAAGAAAGTATTTACCATTTTAACCGGATGAGATATACTTTATTTACTCAGGTCTTATTTAAAAAGTGACAATTCCAGGGGCACCTGGGGGGCTCAGTTGGTTAAGTGTAGGACTTCGGCTCAGGTCATGATCTCGCGGTTCGTGGGTTCGAGCCCCGTGTCAGATTCTGTGCTGACAGCTCAGAGCCTCGAGCCTGCTTCCGATTCTGTGTCTCCTCCTTTCTCTCTCTGACCCTCCCACTCACACTCTGTGTCTCTCACTCAAGAATAAATAAACGTTAAAAAAAAAAAAGTGACCATTCCAGTGAAAAAAAGATTATTTCAATTTGCCGAAGCAGATCTGTAGTTCATACTGCTATGGATTTCCATAAGAAACCAGTCCTTTTGAACTCATCAATTATAAAAATAACTAACTTTATTTATTTTGGGAGAAGAGAGTATATGCAAGTGGGGAGAGGCACAGAGAGAGAGAGAGAATCCCAAGTGGGCTTTGAGCTGTCAAAGTGGAGCCTGATTCTGGACTCGAACTGACCAACTGTGAGATCGTGACCTGAGCCACAATCAAGAGCCCAACACTTAACCCACTGAGACCCCCAGGGTGCCTCCAATAATCAACTTTATATACTGATGAATCTATTTCAGCACTGAGCTAAATTCTGCCAAGTAATATGAGAAAATCAAAATTTAATTTTTAATTTAAATTTAATTTTAATGAAGGTGCTTTCTGGGGCCAGTAACTCATAGGTTTACAAAGCAGAAAACTACCTTAAATTTAAAATTTTATTAGAAATGTTTTAACCTCTAAATAAGATTTCAGATATACGGCAGTGCAGTAAAATTGGTTACCTCTTCCATGGGGATCCCTAATTCAGCCTTTAAACGCCTCTGGGCTGCTCGCCTCACTCCAATTGCATCGTTTTCTTCCAGCTCTCCTGGATTGCTTAATGGATGACTACAACAAGTATTGGTGAAACAACCTGGAACACGTTAACACAGATGTGGATTAACTTTCTTCCAAGCAAATCTAAACGATCAAGAACACTTAGAGTTCTAAAAACAACAGAAAAAATAAGTGGGCGAGAATTTCTAAATCAGTTATAATGAGCTATCAGCAATCATTTTGTGAAACAGACATGTTTAGATAAGTTCTTTATTGTCTTCTTAACCAGACAGATCAAAATGTATAAATACAAATTTAAAATACATATTAAGGGCCGCCTGGGTGCCTCAGTCAGTTAAGCATCCAACTCTTGATTTCAGCTCAGCTCATGACTTGACCATTTGCGAGATCGAGCCCATGCTGACCTAGTGGAGCCTGCCGGGCATTCTCTCTCTCCCTCTTCTGCCCCTCCCCCACATGCACCCTCTCTCACAATAAACTTTAAATATATGCATATTAAAATATGTGTATGAATATACATATACATAGTAATTTTTATCTTTTGTTTTATTAGATTGCAGCCAATATATAAACTTCTTTTATGCAAAATAGGAAGTTATGTCTTCCACAGGGTTTCCCTTTTCACCAGGTTCCCAAGAATCCTGAGTGACAGAGTCAAGTTAAAGTTCCCAACAAAATACTGTCCCATGAAAAGCACAGGCACCTGGAAAGGTGATTTTAGCATCTGATCTTTGTTGTAGCAGAAGCTTATTTTCAGTGTTGAATAAGAAGACACTAAAAGCTCGATGCAATAATCCTGAAAGCCAAAGAGATGAAATTAACTTAGTTTGAAAATACTAGTTATTTGCCCATTCTCAGCTTGAGATCCGGAATACTAGTAACTTGCTCCCATTTTTGCTTTTTTCCATAGTCTCCTAGTGAGTGAGTTTGCACGAGCACGACATCCCAGTCACCAGGGGAAGGAGACAGCGAGCAGGTGGCCAGGTCTGCGGCTGGCCACGCCGCCGATCAGGGGGACCGAGCTCGGATCCCGGGGGCCGGGCCGCGAGGCAGCGGGGGGAGACAGATGCTCCCCCCGCGGCCTGACCACCGGTGGCGCGCGACTGGGTCAGAAAGCACAGGCCGGGCCGCCCGGGCCAGCCTGACCGCGGGCAGGGCGCCGGGACACAGCACCTTTCTCTATGTTCTCGTTCAGATGACAGTTCTTCTTGGTGTCGGCCCCGATCTTATTGTCATTCTCATCGATGAGGATGCACATCTCCGCCAGCAGCTGCACCTGCTGCTTGTCCAGGTCGCCGGTGTCTATCTCGGGCATGGTGGCGGTCCGTCGGACCCGGCCCGCGACCCTGGCGCGAACACAGGGCGCCGACCCAGGCCGTCAGTCCACGCCCCTGGGGCGGCTCGCGGGGCCTTACCCCCTCCCCCGGGGCGCGCGGATGTCCTCCCCCCCCCTCCCCTGCCCTCCTCCCCGTCCCCCGGCCCCACTGGTCAGCCATCCGCAGCCCGTGTTGGGCGGGCGGCCCCGAGCCTTCCCTCAACTCCCAGTCTCCACGGAGAGCAGGGGCGGCTTCGCGCACAGAACGTGGCGCGACGGGGCGGCGCGGTCCCCCTCGGTCCCCGGGCGACCTCCACCCGCCTACCTCAGGCGCCGGCAGCCGCGGAAGACTCGCCCCGCCGCGCTGGCCTCCCGCAGGCCCCGCCCCCAGGCCCGGGAGCCGGCCCCCGGCGCCGGGCGCCCAACCAGCAGCGCTCGCGCCACAGCAGGCCACATGCCGGCCGGCCAATCGCGCGCCGGCGGCGCCTGACGTCAGCGTCGCGCGATGGCGCGTGCGGGGCCGCGGCTCCGATGACGCCGGCGCCCTCCGAGCGCCGCTGTGCGGGCCCCGCTGTGCTGCGGCGAGTTCCGACGACGGAGGTGGGCGAGCGGCCCCGCCCGCACCAGTCCGCCGGCGCGGCCCGGCGCTGGGTCAGAGGCCGGCGAGCGTCACAGGCCCCCGCACGCTCGCGCTCTGCGACGTCGTGACGTCCGTGCGCCGGATTCTGCGCAGTCAGCTCGCCTCCGGCGCTGAGACGCCGCCCAGCCGCCGCGGGGGAGGCGCTGTGGGGCGGAGGGCGGGCCGGAGCCGGGGCCTGCGCGTTCCGCGGGAACGGGGACCGACGCGACGTCCCTGTGGGTGTTTTCGTCCGGCAGGCTGCGCGGCACACGCCCCCACGCACCGCACGACGTGACACCCACCCCCGACGTCCCCTCACAGAACCGCCACATCCTCTCAGTCCCCCCGCACACCTCCACACCCCAACGCCCCTAAGTCACAGCCGCACCCCTCGTGCCCGCATCCCCGCACAGCCCCCCGACATCACACCCACGGTTCTCCCCTGTCGTACCCCACACA
>PISW01013211.1:0-27488 GCA_004023785.1 Mungos mungo
CCCCCCCCCCCCCCCCCCCCCCCCGCTGGCTGATCCTGGCTGGTGTTCAGGACTGGGAGAGGAAAGAGAATAAAATGGGGCCCAAGACGGTGAGAGCTGGTTGAATTGTCTTTATTAACAAACGGAATATCCAAGGCCACTACATTGAGGAGGGGTGGGGCGGGGAGGGCCAGGGCTACTTGCTGCTCACACTATATACAGAGGCAAGCAAGGGGGTGCAAAGGGGGTGAGCGCTCCCTGCCCCCTCCCGCCACCAGGGGAGGACAGGGGCTCGAAAAAAATGGGGTTGGAAAGGGGGTAATGTTTTGGCTGGCGGGATCCCCCCTCCATTCCCTGGGTTTTGGGGGGAGGGGAATCATTAAAGTGCTTTCAGAAAATGAGGAAATGGTCCCTGCCCCTGGAGTGGCTGGTGACCCCCCCCAAAACCTAGGGCCCAGCGACCCCCCCCAGGGTCTGGTACATTCAAGGGGGGAGCCGGCTCCCCTGACGTGCAAATGAAGGGGCCCAGGGCCCTGCCCAGTCAGCAGCAGTGGGGGACGGGCTCCCCAAGCACTCTCCTCTGAAGTGGAGAAAAGGGGGGCGGGGCTGGGCCCACTCAATTTCTGGGGAGGGAAGCTGTGCCTTTCCCCAGAAGCTGGGACAGGCACAGGTTTGGGGGAGTAGGAGAACCTATTGGGGAAGAGGATGGTCACTGATCACAAAAGCATCAGGGGTCAGAGGTCACGTTCCCAGCAGGCTCCAGTGAATCAAACCAGTAAAAAGCAAAAGCCCAGGGAGGGGAAGAAGGGCGGCCTGGGGAGTCTGGCTGTGGTGGGGAGAGCGGGGCCGTCACCAGTTCATGATGCAGTTCCGGTTCAGGGTCATGAAGTAAACCTGGCTGCTGCCCCCCGAGCGGACGGAGGCGAAGAACACCTGGAAGGTAGGAGAAGCCCCCGGGCCAGCGCGGGACCACGGCGGGGGTCTCAGGGGGGAGGCAGAGCTAGAGAGGAGCCGCACCTGAAGTCTCCCAGAGCGCCCGGCCCCCTCCCCCGGAAAGGCAGGGGTGCCTGGTGATCTGGGGGGCGGGGAGAGCAGCCGCCCGGGGAGCTCTCAGGGATGGAGGGCGAGGAAGGCCAGGCTGTGACGCGGCTGTGCGCCCCCCCCTCCCCCGCCCCAGGACCCCACGGCCACCCCGCCCCCGGCCTCCCACCTTGTCATTCCGCTCGCACAGGAACTTGAGCCTCTGGGCTCGCTTGTGCATGAAGACGCCGTCCAGGTGGCCCGTCTCCACGGAGCGGATCTCGATGGCTTTCTCGCCCCAGCCCATGATCTGGTTGGAGCAGATGTAGGCTGGGGGAGAAGCGGGGCGGGCGGTGAGCGGGTGCGGCCCGGCCGGCCCGGGGCCGCCTGGGGCAGGGCCCACTCACCCACAGAGGTGGGCATCTCTCCCCACTGCAGCACCACGTCCTTGACGATGCGGCCGTACGTGTTCACGTACACGCCCTCGTCCTCGTAGCACAGAAGCATCTCCGTGCCGTCCGTGTGCGGGAGGAAGATGATGGCGTGCGGTGTGATCTGGCTCTGGATCTGCGGGGGGAGCACGCGCTGCGGCCAGCGGGTCCCGGCCCGGCTGGGGGGCGCGCTCCGCCCGCAGCCCCCGCCGCGCTTACGTGCACGGGGATGTAGATGTCATAGCTGTTCCCCGAGTCGACATCCACGGCGTGGAACCCGGCACTGGAGCCGTAGATGACCTTGAGCCGCTGACCCTCCTCCACCGTCAGGTCGACCAGCAGAGGGCGGTGAGGGAGGTCAGCGAAGGACTGTGGGGGGAGAGGGGCTCAGGGCCGAGGTCGGGGGTCCCTGGGCCGGCAGTGGGCGGGCAGAGGGGCTGCAGCCGGACTACCTTGAAGGCCATGAACTTGTGGTAGGGCTTGGGGGCCCAGGCGTACACCTCCACCGAGCTCTTCAGGGCGATGACCAGGAACTTAATGCGCTCGTATTTCACTGGGGGCAGGGAAGAGGGGTCCCACGGGTTGGTCACCAAACCCCACACCCAGTCGCCCAGCCTCTGGCTCGGAGGCTCAGCCACTGAGCTCAGGCCCCGCCGCCACGCGGAGCCCTCCTCACCCACGCGGTAGTGGCCGCAGCCCTCCATGTCACCCACGGTGGTCCAGCCCTGCTTCTTCTCTACTTCCGGGTCGTTGTGCAGAATCTTGTTCCGGAGCCAAGACAGGTAGTACACCCGCAGCTTGTTCCTTTTCCCTGAGGCGGGGGGGGCACACACCCCCATCACCAGAGGTCCCACGGCCCCCCTGAGCCATCCTTCACTGCCTCCCCCACGCCCGCCTCCGAGGCTGCAGGTGGTCGCGGCGAGCCCAGGAACCGAGTCCCCACCCCCCTCGGCCGCGCACCTGAGATGGTGATGAGCAGGTTAAGCCCCTCCAGCACGTCCATCTGCTGGAAGCGCCGCCGCCCGATGAGCCCGTAGACCTTGCCCTGCCCGCTCCGGTCCAGCAGCATCAGGCCGTTCTCGGTGCCCACCAGCAGGTTGACACCTGCAGCGGGAACCCGGGGACAGATGAGAGGCAGCCAGGCCCCCGCCCGGCCCCGCGTCTCCTTCCCCGCCCTGGCTTACCCCAGAGGGCCGCGCAGAGGATCTCGGAATTGAACCGCTTCTTGTATTTCCGGATCTCGGGGGTCTCGCTGTGGGCCCGGGTGTTGGTGGGGTTCACGTTGACCACAGAGCCTTTCCGCACATCGTACTGGAGCTGATCAAGTCGACCGCCCTCTCCGCCAACCAGGGCTGTCAGGAAGAGGAGAGGGGGTCCCTCCTGAACCCAGCCCAACATCAGCAGGGAAGGGGAAGGGCAGAGAAAGGAGGTCGCCCGCGGAAGGGCACAAATAGGCCAGAGAACCTCAAAAAATCCTTATTCAGTCCATCAGGTGCGCATGTTTCCTTGGGGGGGACACAGGGCCTTGGGCACCCTGGCTGCCTCTGTGCCAGGGCAGGGGCCTCGGGCCAAATCAGAGGCTGTAACTGGTTCGTAAAGCTGCACCACCGAGGCCCACCTGTGCCCGTCACCAGGCCTCCTGGCACGTCTGTCCTGCCCTCACCTGTGATGGGGATGGCATCCCCACTGCCTCCCGGCTGGTAGATCCCTAGGTCCACAAACATCGTGAACGAGCTCTTGCCGGGGGCCTTTACCAGCCCACGAGACTGGTACTGTGGGCGGGGGGGGGGGGACAGCAGTCAGGCAGACACCAGAGACCTGGCCCCCGGGCCCCCACCCCCAGCCCCGCTCTGGGAGCCACCCCACCCCCTGCAGCGCCCCCAGCGCCCCCACCCCTTGCCCCAGGGTTCTGCATCTGCCCACTTACGTCGCTGCCTCCATCTTTGGATGGGGGGCTTTGGCCTTTGCCGCTCTCGGGGGGCGAGTGGCTGGGCTGGACCACGTCGGGCAGGTTGGTGTAGCCGTTGCTGTCCGCGTGCAGCAGGCCTCGCTCCTCTTCAGGAGTCTGCAGGGGGAGGGGGAGGGGGGCTGGGGTCGGGCGAGGAGTCTGCAGGGACAGAGGGAAGGGGGCCAGGGCCGGTGCCCGGCCGAGGAGGGGGCGTACTCACGCGCTGGACCACCATGGTGCCGCCCCCATAGGGGGTCTGAGTCCCCGCGACCTCCTCCACGTCGTGGACCACCATGGTGCTGACGCTGTCGGTGTCTCCGTCGCTGCCACAGGACAGAGGAGGGCCATCAGCCCCCAGGTCCTGCCGCCACAGGGCACGCCGGACACAGCAGGGGGAGGCCGACGGGGACACTGGCCCTGACCCTGTTCTCTAGACCAGCAGGGATAGCCAGGGGGGCCCAGTCCAGGATGAGGAGCGCCCCCATACCGGGCCCCGGGGGCGTCCCTGCCCCCCTCGGGCGGCTCGCCGTTGCTCTCCTCCTCGTCCTCGCTGCTGTCCACCTCCTCGCTGGACGACGAGTAGTCCATGGCCTTCTTGGGGGGCCGCGGGGCCTCGTCCAGGGCCCGCTCTTTCAGCAGCACGAAATCCTGGGGGGGGGCAGGGTGCATGAGGAGGGGAGGGGCCGGGCCCAGGGGCTGCCAGGGGAGGGGTGGCAGGCAGCGGGCGTGGGGGGCGGCCTTCTCACTAACCTCGCCAATGGCGCGCTTATAGCTCTGGGAGGGACGGTGGGGCAAGCAGGGCAGCCAGGAGGAGGCAGAGAGACGGGAAGAAAGGTCAGCAGCCGAGAAGTGCAGCCCGCAGCCCCTTCGCACCAGGACTAAGGAGGCCCCGGCTCCCGGCTCCAGGGGGGCCCCCCGAGGCTCCAGGACCCCTCCCAGGAGACGCTGGGCCGCAGCTACTCCCGCCGACTTACTGCGGGCCGGCCTGGCCGCGAGCGGTGGTCGTCAGGCTTGGCCTTGTTCCCAGGAGAGAGCACTGGGGAGCTATCCAGTTTGGAGGAGGCTGCGTGGACGGAGCGGGAGAAGGGAGGTCACGGACACCCGATCACTCTGGGCTGACCCCGGAGCCCAGCCAGGCCCCGAGGGTTGGCCCCGAGCAGCTGCCCCGCCTGGCGCCTTACCTCCCACGCGGTTCCGCTCCAGCGAGCCAGCCTGGGGCAGGTGCCCGTGTGAGGGGAGGGCGCCTTCTGCACGCTCCCAGCCAGGGTCACTCCTCCGGAGGTCGGGGTTACTGTGGGGGGTGCAGAGGCAGGTCAGGAAGCCCCCCCCCCCCAGGTGCGGAGCTGCACAGCGGAGGGAGCCACCACCGGGAGAAGCAGGTGGCAGGAGTGAGAGAGGGGAGTGAGTGGGGGGCACAACTCGATTACCTACAGGCGTTGGGCGGGCCAGGGGGCTGAGTGGGGGGCCCTGGAGGCTTGGGGGAGCCCCGCTCGGCCCGCCTTTGCAGATAGATTTGCCAGGCGGAGTTGCTGCGAGGTCTGTGGAGGGAGCACAGGGGTGCCGGGGACGGGGCGGGGGCGCTGAGGCGATGGGGTGAGGGCCTGCCCGCCCCTAAGCAGGTAACCTAGCAGACTCCCCTCTGCACAGCCCGCCCCCCCGCCCCGGGCCACCACGCGGGTCTCCCCGGGTGCTAACCTGGCACGGACGGCCTGGGCCGGCCGGGCCCCTCCGGCCCCACTGGTGTTAAGGGCAGTGGCGATGGACGACGTCCTCTGAGGCACCTGAGGGGGAGGGTGTCAGCGGGCTCTCGGCCGGCGCCCAGCCAGACCAAGCACGTGCCCTCAGCTCGGCCCTGGTGGGTGTTCGCCCCGCTTCTCACAGGCGCACCGAGGCCAGGAAAGCTGATGACTCTGCACGGTCGTGACGCTGGGACCCCAGCCCAGGACGTCAGCCCCTAGAGCTCCCCCAGCACCCTGGCCATGCTCCCCTTCCCTCACTCACCCCCGGGAGCAGGGACACAGCCCCAGGGCGGGCATCTGGCCCTCGCCTGCTTGCTGCCACTCGCTGTCCTCTCCCTCCCTTGCTGTTTCTCTCCCGCTTCCTGCTCCTCAGCCCCGCCCTCACCTTGGGTGGGGTCTCAGTGTCCGGCCGGACCCAGGATGGGGGGTTCGGGCCGGGGCCAGGCCCTTCGGAGGTGGGATCTGAGTTCTGGCGGGTGACCGCTCCTCGGGCGCTGGGTGCGGCAGTGGGTGTGGGGACAGCAGGGTCGGGCTCGTGCGAGGCCGGGAAGGCCGCCAGGTTTCGGGTGGGCTGGTCCTGCAGGGACTGGGATCGGGGTACGGGCGCTGCATATGGCTTCAGTGGGACCCGGTGTGCCACCAGGCTCTGCAGGGAAAGACCAGGGAGGGTGGGCTGCCCGCTCTGTGGCACGTCCCCACCTGGGAGCGGGGGCCTGGGCTGGGAGGAAGGGGCAAGGAAAGCCTCTGGCTTCCGAGCGTCCACTGAAGGAGACTGGCTCCTGAAGCCGGACACCAGGAAAGGCGGGGCCCGCCGCGCGCCCACGAGCCCTGGCTGAGAGCACGCGCACGCGTACAGGTGACGCAGCCTCGCGGAGCCAGGCTCCTGCGTCAGCGTGTCATCACGGGAACGGGGACAGACTCACCTTGTGCGGTCCCTCCTGGGGCTCCACCGGCCTCTGCATAGGAGGAGTTTGGGAAAGGGGGCCCGGGGGCCCAGGGGAGGCCTGGGGGGCGGGGGGCTCGGGCCCTGGGCCGCCTGGCTTGGTCTTGGCCAGGGGAGAGTTCTGCTGCTTGTTCAACCTCGTTCTCTCTTCCACCTGCGGGATGAGCGGGTTTTACGTCCCGGGTCTCAAACAACAGGTGCCTGTCCCGCGCAGGCGCCACTTCCCTTCCCCGGGCCGCCTGTGTGCAAGGTCTTGGGCGCTCTGGGAGGCCGCGGGTACCTCACGGGCCCAGGCGGGCTTGTCGGCGGCACTGATGCCGCGACCGTAGTGATACAGCGGCTTCCGGTCGGCGGGCGGCGCCTGCTGCTGCTGCTTCTGCAGCTGCTGCTGCTGCTGCTGCTGCTGCAGGGACTTGAGGTAGGCGTGCTCCTGCTGCAGCTGCCTCTGCAGGCGCTCCGACTGCCGCTGCTCCTCCAGCTGCTTCCGCTTGTACTCCTGGGCCCAAGGGTAGGGACAGTGGCTCAGAGCGGGGCGGCCCCGTGAGGGCGCGGGCCAGTCCTTGCTCTCCTCCGGCCCGCCCCAGGGGGAACAGGCGCCTTCCCCGGGCGGGAGGCCCTCCCCGGAAGTGCCGCCGCCCCCGCTCCGGCCCGGGAGCTCTGAGTCCGCATCTTCCCAGAGGAAGTGGGGACCCCGTTACCAGCAGCAGGGCCTGTTCCTGGAGCAGCTGTTGCTGAAGGATCTCGAGCTGACGCTGCTCCTCCTCTAGCCTGTGACGAATATACTCCTGGGGGGGGCGGGGGGGCAAAGGGCAGGGGGGAGAGGCGGGGGGCGGCGGCGGCGGCGGCGTGGGAAGACGGGATCGGTGGGGTGAGGATGAAGAGGAGAGCGGGGAGAATCAGAGAGAGAACAGATGGGGTGGGGAGAGGGAGCGATGAGGAGGAAGCCGGGGTGCAGGGTCCCCGCGAGGGGAGATGCAGGGGTGAGGCGATGGGGCGAAGAGATGGGGAATGAAGGCACAGAGACCGGAGGAGGACAGGGAGCCAGGGTGCGGGTGGAAGGGTGGGAGAAAACAGAGAGAGTGAAGCTGGAAAAGATAGGGGGAACCTGGGGGGTTGGGAAAGAAGGGGAAAGGTATCGGGGTGCAGGGGCGGCAGGCCAGCAGGCGCAGGGGGAGGCGAGGGAGGGTCGGGTGTGTGCGATGGGCGCTGTACCTGCTCGCGCTC
The DNA here is from genome assembly GCA_004023785.1 of Mungos mungo. NCBI lineage: Eukaryota > Metazoa > Chordata > Mammalia > Carnivora > Herpestidae > Mungos > Mungos mungo. Next base: position 7,285 of record PISW01013211.1, read on the forward strand.
CGCCTGCCGCCGCTCCTCCTCCCGCCGCAGCACCTGCATGTCCTCCAGCCGCTGCTGCTCCTTCTCCTGCAGCTTCCGCTGCTCCCGCTCCCGCCGCTGTTGCTGTGGGTGGGAAAGGGTGGTCTGCGGGCCTGCCCTGGGCGCCCTGAAACGGGGGTGGGGACGGGGGCGGCCCGGTCCCCTGCCGGAACGGGGACACCTACTGGACGGCACGCGCAGAACTTCCCACTCGGGACACTGGTGGTGAGAGGCGGCTGCCCCCACCTGCTTCTGCAAGCACACAGGCCCCAGGGCCCCGGGGGCTCGGCTCAGGACAAACCGCTGGGCGAGGCGGCCGTCCGCCTGCTGCCCACGGTGGGCCACCTCGAAGGACGCCTCTGTCAGCTCCTCCCGCCAGCAAGCAGGCGGCGCAGTGACGGCCGCTGGCCACAAGGGGGCGGCAGGCGCCGCCCGGGAGTGGAGCGGGCTCCGAGCCTGGGGATGCTTCTACGCACTTAGACGATAGTTTTGGGAAGTCTGGCTCTGCATAAACTTTGAAACTATGTAACTGTTTTAGCAAAAGTCCCATCATTTAAGCAATTTTTAAACCAACCTAGACCTCTGCCCTCCTCACCATGACCCTGCTGTGGAGTAAACACATTTAAACACAAAAAATACGTATACAGATACATGTTTTTTAAACTGGTGAGAAGAAAACCCTGCATCTATTTTAAAAAATTCTCTGTCGATTACAAAGGATTTCCCCCATTCGCCTCCAATGGTTCCAATCGACAACCTGTTTTCCAGCAAATCCGAGCCCAAACCCCCACAAGTACAAGGAGGAGCTTCTGGCTCAGAGCAGACCGCTGCTTGAGGGCCAGAGGCCCGGGTCGCCGCAGCGCGCACTCGCTGGACGGGCGGCACAGACGGGAGCGGGGGGCACAGGGACACCGAACGGAGCCTCTCCACCGGGCCCTGAAGGTCAGGGGCTGGGGGCTGGGCCGGGCCCCACTACCTCCACCCCCAGCGGCCCCAGGCCCGGGGCGAGGACAGCGGGTGCCCCAGGAGCAGCCGCACCTCCTCCACGCGCCGCCGCTCCTCCTTCTGCTCCTCGATGCGCCGCTGGCGCTGGTGCAGGAGGTGCTTGATGTGCGCCTCGGGGTCGCGCTGCTGCTGCTGCTGCTGCTGCTGCTGCTGCTGCTGCTTCAGAGCCTCCGAGCTGCTCTTATTCTCCTGCTGCAGCCGGAGGAACTCGCGGCGTAGGGTGGACTCCCCGGGCACGTTCATGATGGAGCTGGGGCGGGGCGCACGTGGGCACCGGGGTCAGAGCCGCCCGGCCGCCGCTTTAGTCCCTGCCGGGGTCTCCGGCCACTGCCAGGGGACGGACGTGTGCCCACCCGCCTGCGCGCCCCACCTCCCGTCACTCCCGGCGCCCCTTCCGCACTCGGGGGCTCCCCACCCCGCGCCGGGGTTACTGGCCCACCTCGGCTCCCCCTCCTCTCCGTGACTGTCGTCTTCCTCCTCGCTGCCACTGTACTCGTACTCCGTCTCCTCTGCAGGGGGAGGTCACTGCTGTTCCTTCACCCAGCACCCCAGACCCCACCCTGGGCCAGGGAAACCCTCCACGGGACGACCTCCACCTGCGGTGGGGAGATGGGGCCCAGACCCGCGGGGGCGGGGCGCGGCAGACTGCGCGTGCGCACTTCCGCACGCGCCTGCTCGGCACCGCGCTTCTGCAAGGACGTAAACGCGGGGCCCTCTCTGGGAAGGATGCCTGGGATCAAGCAGTCAAAGAGGAAAAAACCCTCTGGTGCTGCAAGCTTGGGAAGAAGGTCTCCTCAGGCAAGGGGAGCCAGGCAGGGGTGCGTCCCGAGACCCGCCACCTGGCACCTTCCTGCTCGCCCACTGACCCTTCTCGCCTCGCTTCTTGCGGGAGCGGTCGATGTGGTCCTTGAGCTGGATGCGGACCTGGCGCTCTGTGGGCTGGTCCCGGATGAAGGGGAACTTGAGCAGCTGCTCCGTGGGCGGGCGGCTCAGGTAGGTCTTGATGAGACACGTGTCGATGAAGTCGATGAACTTCTTAGACCTGGAAATGAAGGGCGCTCACACTGGGAGGGCCCCCTCGGAAGGGGGAGGTCACATGCAGAAGCCACCTCGATTTCTCCTGTTTTGCTCATGTCCCAACCCCGGGCGGTGGTCCTGCCCCTCTGTGGTGCAGACCCACACCTGGACACGGGATAAGGGGGAGGGGGAGGCAGGGGGTTAAGGCTAGTGAGGGATCCAGGGGGCAAGGCTAGTGGGGGACACGGGTATGGCGGTGCTGGTGGAGGTGGTGGTAGGGCTTTGTCCAGAGGCCCTCCTTCCCTGACCCCAAACCCCCCCAGAGACCTACCATTTCTTGGACTTGAGTCTGGGGGGTGGGTTCCGCGGAATGAGGAAGAGGGCTCGCATGGGGTGCATGTCACACAGAGCTGGCACACGGGAGGAGCACCGTCAGGCCCTCAGGCAGCCACGCGGAGAGCCGGAAGGAGCCCTTCCTGCCGCCCTCCCCGAGCTCCCAGATGACACACTTACGGGGGGCTCCCTCTGCCATCTCGATGGCTGTGATTCCAAGAGACCAGATGTCACTCTGCGGAGACAGACAGAGGCACGCTGCAGACAAGCCTGTTCAGGGCCACCCCTTCCCCAGGCCGGTCTCCAGCCCGCCCGCTGCGCTCTGCCCACACAGGGTCACGGCCTGCGTTGTCGCCCTGACCCACTCTGGCCTCCCCACCACCTGCTAGCTTCCTGCCCTTGGTGGTCTCCACGTGCCCACTCTGCTCCGTACCCTGTAATCGTAGGTAGCGTCAGGGTTCTCGTCACAGGCGATGACCTCCGGGGCCATCCAGTAGGGGGTGCCGATGAAAGTGTTCCGCCTGCCCACGGTCCGGTCCAGCTGAGCACTCACCCCGAAATCCACTGGGGAGACAGGGAGGGAGCACAATGGAGGGCCATGCCTGCTCCCCTTGCCCTGCCCCATGTGCACCCCAGGGCGCCTAGACCCTTCTTCCGCCCCATCTACGTCCCGAAGAGCCTGACCCAATCGCCCCTTCTGTCCTGGAGGTCCTGGGGCCCCGTGTGCCTCAGGAGGCGCTGACGTACCCAGCTTGACCTCGGCGTTCTCCGTCAGCAGCACGTTCTGCCCCTTGATGTCCCGATGGATCACCTTGTGGGCGTGGAGGTGGGCCAGGCCCTGCGGAGGGAGTGGGGGGCCTCCGTGTCGGAGGGTGTGGACCGGGGCCGAGGAGCGGGGTGGGGGGAGGGCACAGCCCCCTCCTCCCAGGAGCCCAAGCACAGGCTGGGTTTTCAGGGTGAGTGTCCTCAGAGTGGTGGCCCCTGGGAGTCCCCAGGGGCCGCAGCACCTCCAGTGAAGGGGCACGTGTGCTCATCCCGCCCCCCACCCCTGGCCACCTGAGATGGCGCCAGAGCTGGGGCTCTGCCCACCTGCCCCGACCCCCAGTGGCCACCGGTGCTGGGAAGGGGCACCCCCCCCCCCCCGGGCGGGCCGAGGCGCCGGCAGGGCCTCACCCGGAGGATCTCCCGGCAGATGTAGGCGATGCAGTCCTCCTTCAGGGCGTTCCCTTTCGTGTTCTTCACCAGGTCTGTCACCGAGCCGGCACCGCAGAACTCCATCACCAGCTACGGCCCCAGGAGCCCCGGGGGGGGGGGGGAAGCATCAGTCAGGTAAGGCATCCTTTCCCTGCTGGCCTCCTGGGGCAGGGGGCGGGGGGCCGGAGCTGACGTGAGCCGCAGAGCAGGGGTGTGAGACCCCTGGCAGAGGCCACAGGGCTCCCCGAGCTTAGGAGAGGAGAGGGCGACATGAGGGAAAGACAGGCCGGGTTGGGCTGAGGGACACAGGCTGGGGCCCAAGTAGGAGCCAAGGAACTGGGGACGCCGGACACAGAATGACGTGCATGTGCTTGAGGGGGGGCCCGATGTTTGCATCAGGTCCCCACTAGGACCCACAGCCCCAGACAAGAACTCCGGGAGTGGAGATTGGCAAAGTTGGCCATTGAGCTAATAATTTATATTCTTAAGTGGCTGAAAACAGTCAAATAAGCAGCATATAAAATTCACATTTTAGCATCCTCCATAAAAGCTTCTGGGAATAGTGACATTCCTGCCCCGACTCGCTGACGCAGCCCCCATGGCTGCTCTGCTGGCTCAGCGGCTAGGCTGGCTAGCTGTGACAGGGTGCCCCAAACATCTACGGCTGGCCCCTTGTGGCAAGCCAGCCACAGCCTGACCCAGAGGTAAGCCCGGGGCTGGAGCCAGCGGTTCTCCAGGTCCGCCGGGGCGCTGCAGGGGGGAGACTCAGAGGCAGAGGCCCAACCAGTCCCCTGGGGACTCGGACCCTTGTCCAAGTGCTGCCAGGCACGTTTTCCAAAAGCCACACGCAGCGCAGAGGCTGCGGGGGATGTGCACGCTTGTGCGGCGCAGCGGTCACCTGTGTGCACCAAGCCCAGGGGAGCGGGGAGCACGGGGCCCCCTGTGCCCAGAAGGGGGCGCCCGGCGCCGCGCCCCCAGTCCTCCATGACGGCACCCTCGCAGCAGGCAGGTGACCACACATGAAATGTTCACCTTGCTCTGGGCGCACAGTGTGTGTGTGTCTCTAAAGAAACTAAATGCCTTGGAAGCAGGGGCCAGGACTCATGTCTCTCCGTGCGCGGTACACGGAAGGTGCTCAGTAAACCCTTGTCTGGAAACTGGTGGGAGGGGAGACCTAGCATGAGCTTGCCGCTCCCCACAGCTGGTGCCAGGCCGTGTGGCGCCCTCTCCTGGGGTGGGCCGCGCAGCAGAAAGGGTGAGGCCCCTACTGGGGAGGGCCATGACTCTCAGGACCAGCAGAGAACTTGCCGGAAGGCCCAAGAGAGCCACGGCGAGCGCTGGGCAGGCTGATGGTCCAGGAGGCTGGCTGCCAGCAGGGAGCTGGGCCCACGGACGGGGCCGCTGGACAGACTCGCCCGCTCCCCCTGACCACCCGGGGAGTGCGTGCCGCACCCGGTGCGGGGGCCGGTCAAGACGGAGGTGTGGGCAGACCCCGGGCCCGCGCCCCACGCTCAGCAGCCGGGCCGCCCCTCACCCAGAGCTGGTCGTCGTTCCCGGGCGGGCTCTTCTTTATGAAGGCCCCATAGTAGGTGGCGATGTTGCGGTGGTGGGAGTACTTCTTCAGCATGTTGATCTCCTGCTTGATCTCCTCCTCCTCGTCCTGCGGGGCAGGGGGTGAGCCTGAGAGCCCCCAGTCCTCCCCGGCGCCCCAGCCCTCCCTCGGCCCCCACTGGCCCCTACCTCCGTGACATCCATGACCTTGATGGCAGCCAGCTGCCCAGTCTTGACATGCCGACCCTGCAGGACAGAGCGCCAGGCGTGGGGCCTGGGTCTACACCCAGGGACGACTGGATTCTGGGAGAGGCCACACCTTTTGGCTGTTTTCTGTCTCAGGAAGTGTCCCTGTGGTGACTGGACCCCTTCACCTACGGGTCAGTCACAGAACCCCCACGGAGCCTGGACTCCAAGCGCTACGCTGGCTAAAGACCAGGGTCTCCTCTCCTAAAGCAGCCGAGGGAGGGGAGTGAGTCACCTATGCTCTGCCCCCCCACGTGGATTTGTCACAGTCTGAAGGAGAGTGCAGGGGCTCCGGGAGCCTCGCCTCCCCGGGAGGGGGCTGGCCGAGGGCTCTGCCTCTCTAGCACCTTCTGTGCAGGACAAAACCTCCTGGTGCTTTCCCATCCCACCCCCTCTGCCTAGGAAGCCTTTCCCAGAATCTCCCCCCCCACCCCGTTTTTAGTGTTGTCGACAGGGAAGAGTAAGAACAGGGATGAGATTTGAGGGGATCTCGGGGAAACACGGAAGGCTGACAAGTGTCAAAGCTCCATCGCCAGCGCGAGCGGCGAGTAACTTCCAGAGTGCGCCCGCCACCCCTACCCCATCCTCCTGCCGGCCCTTGCAGCCCCCGGCCCAGCCCCCGGCCCAGCCCCCGACAGGACGGCCCAAGCCCTGCGGGGACGCGCACGGTGGGAATCACCAGCCCGTGGGTTATTTGTATCCTCAGCAGGTGTCCGAGACCCCGAGCCCCGACCCCGAGCCCCGAGAGGAGGAGAGAACAGAGCTACTATTGCCATGGCAACGACCAGGCAAGAGATTGGGGGGGGGCTTCCCCCAGAGCTTACAGGGTGGTCCCCACGACCCCTGTGACTCGGACTTGTGGACAAGCTCAGCACCGCGCCCTGTGCCCTTGGCACCTCCGGCTCTGGGGCCGCACCTCCTGGGACATGTCTGCCGTGCCATGTCCCCCTCCCGGGGTGCCGGCCAGGCTCATGTGACAAGCAAGGGTGGGGGGGAGATGCTACTTTGTGTGGGGGAGCGGGTGGGGGGCCCAGAGAAGACGGCCAGGCCCAGGTGGCCGCGGGAGCTCAAGGGCACTGCCTCTTGGTGCGGAAGCCCTGGGGCTCCACCACCAAGGCTGGGTCCCGCTGCCGCTTTGGGGGCGGCCAGCCTGCAGCTGTGCTGAGTCCCCAGGTGGGCACTCGAGCCCCTGCCCGCCCCCCGCCCCCCACCGGGTGCCAGGCCTGTACCCGCTGCACTCTGCGCTCGCCACACAGGCCAGCAAAAACAGCCCCATTCTTGGGCTTCCATCCCCCACTATTTTTACGGGCCCTCCCCTCTCCCAGCGTCCAGAAGCTCACACAGCACCCCCCCCCAGACCCCCAGAACTAGGACCCACTTCTGCCACCCTCCTGACGGGCCCCACAGGAGAGGTCACGCTCCCGCACAGGGGTCTCACCTTGTACACCTGCCCGTAAGTTCCATTGCCGACCACCTCCACCAGTTCAAAGATTCCAGCAGGGTCCTGTGGGGGGGGGGGCAGTAAGGAGTAAGCGTCAGGGCCTCAGAGCAGGACTAAGAGCCAGAGCGGGGAAGAGGTGTGCGGTCGGGTGAGAGGGCCCTGGTATATCACGGGGGCTTCGAGGGGACCCGATGGCCAGCTGTGCTTTTCCTGGATTGGTTCAGGTTCATGTTCTAGAGGAAAAGGCAGAAGAAAGGGAGAGAAAATGGATGTCGGGGCCCAGCTGGCTTTCCAGACACAGTCCCGATTTCACACACAGTGACAGGCTGAGTTGTGGCCTCGTCTGAGAAGGTGGGGACGCCTGAGCGCGCACCCCCGGAGCGGGGTCCACGTGAAGGGACACGACACCCATAAGAAGCCGGTGCTGGGCATGGAGTGCACGCAGTGAGAGTTACCGTCACCGTTATTCGCTTTTTAGAAGCAGGGAAGGGGAAAGTCAGCAGGGGCCAGAATTCAAGCGCCTCCCCCCTGGGTCCCTGTCCCTCTTCCTCCCAGTCCTGAGACCCAGGGCCGGGGGCACTCCCGGGGAGGGCCACGGGGCAGGCGGTGGGGACGCGGCACTTTCAGTCCCTGCTTTCCGGAGCCGAGCGGTGCCGGGAGAGGCCCTGGCTCAGACAAAGCCTCCACAGAGCTCAGTGCCCGCCGGGCCGCAGCTGCTGGCCGCCACCCACACCCCCGCTGGCGTGGCGCATTTCCGCGCGCGCTGGGCACGCAGGCCCGAGGGCGACCGTGTCCCCAGAACACACTGCAGACGGCGCCTGGGCCTCCGCGCCGACAACCTGAAGAGCATCCGCCCCGACTCCGAAAACCAAGACAGGGTTTCTGAAAAAACAAATGAGAGAGCCCTTCCCCCTTGGTCCACAGCGACCAGCGGCGGCCTGGCGGCCCGAGGCCCAGGCGGAGCGGCTGCACTGACGCCCCGGTCACGCGTGCGCCACCCTGGATGAGAACCGGGGCCTCCTGTCTGCAAGGTCCGGGGGCAAAGGGGAGCGGCGGGCGCAGCGCCCCATCCCAGACCAGCCCCGGGAGGACCCGACGGCGGAGGGCGCGGTGCTCCCGCTCCAGGGCCGCGCTGACCAGGCCCGGGATGACTGTGCACCGGCCCGAGTGACCAAAACCAAAAGCACACCAACAAAGCAACCGTGACCGGGTCTGAAAAAGCAGCGACCCACAGGCGAGGGACAAGCTGTCACCGCAGAGGGGCGGGCGCGGGTCTGTCTGCACCGAGACACACGAGGAGCCCGGGCCCAGCTGTCTGGTGCGCCCGGCGCCGCACTCGGCGCGGGGCGGCCCGCAGCCCCGGAAGGGCTCCCCCACACCCGCGCCTCCGCACTCGGCCTGTGGCAGGCCCCCTCTTTCCCAGGCGCACGGACACCGGAAGGGGGCGCTCCTCGGCCAACGGGACAGACGCCCCTGTGAGTCCGAGCGCTGCACTGAGGGCACCTCAAATCAGCACAGAGGGGTCTGATCTGACGGGGAGACCTCGGACCCGACCCGCCTTGTCACACTGTGGGAGGCGCGCTGGGGGATGGAAGCCATCCTTGAGGCCCGACCGTCTCTGGGTTCGCGGCTCCAAGCCCGGTTCCGGACCCATACACCAGGACGGCCGCGCCTGCTGGGCCGCTCGGAGAATCAGACGACACCAGGGTGTGACCCGCCATCCTGGTGCCTGACACGCTCGGGAGGCCGTCCTTTCTCCGCCTGCAGCAGCAGCAGCTGTGATCCCCACACCGGCCCCGTCCTTCCTCCCTCCTCTCAGCCCCGGCCCCTCCGGCTCACAGGACACAGTCACACCTGCCCCAAGGGTGGCCAGCCCCAGACAAGTTCCGAGGGAGGCTCAGCGCAGGGGCATCTGGAAGGCAGCTGTCTCTTCCTTCACTCGCCCGGTAAACGCTTACCCAGCACAGATGACCCAGGGTGGCGACCCCCCAGGGGACACAACGGAGCCCAACACATATGAGAAGCACCGAGGGTCCCTGACGACCAGCAGCCACAGGCCAAGTGCCCCAAGACAGCGGTGCGGATGTTATGCTGGAGAAGAACCGCAGCCATCCAGCCTTGGAGAAGCACCCAGTGGCGCAGAGGTCCCACAGAGTGACCTCAGGGGCACGGGCACTCACTGGGTCGTGGCATCTGTCCAACTGGGGACAGTCCCTCTCTTGGCCTCGGGGACAGATCAGTCAGGTGGCATGTCCCACTGGCTCCTGGAGACTGTGCTGGGCGGAGCAGACAGGGGAGGGACAGCCATGTGCTCCGCAAGGGACAGCAGGACAGTCTGGGGGGAGCCCTGGGAGGGTCCATGGGACCCGAGGGCAGTGGGTGTGGGGCGCGGAGCCCAGGGGCACAGCAGCCCACAGGGAAGCCCGGCCGAGAGGGAGGGGTCAGAGGACAGGGCAGCGGACGAACTAACAGTGTCGAGACAAGAAGGGGTCTCTGGCCCGCAGAGGGACCTCTTGGGGTCCCTGAGGGCGTGTGTCCGGATGCATCCCCTCCCACAGGCTTACAGTGGTGACACGACAGCCCCGTGGACTCAGAAGGCCCAGCTCACGTGGAACCCATGCACTGATCTGGATTCACACGTGGGCCCTTCGAACAGGTGCGTGCCTGTCCGCGTGCTTGGTCATTCACTTTGTGGGGAATCCAGAGGACCCTCTGGAGGAGGTGTCTGCTCCTGGGGAGCACAGCCAGTGCAGCCCCCACACGTGGGCACAGTCCGGTGACAGCGCTGCTGGAAGCCTTCCAGCTCCTCCCCTGGGTGCCCAACCTCAGGTAGGGGCCCGAAGAGGGCGGAGTAGCGGGGCAAGAGCTGCCCACACAGGGTGCTCGGGTGCGGGCTCCCTGATTTCCAGGCACAGGAGAATCGCTGGCCAGGGGACGCCTAGGATCCGGCCTCACGGGAACATGGTTAGCATGCAGGCCTGGGGTGAGGAGCAGAGTCTACAGGGTTAACAGATCATCCCCCTCCTCCTCCCCCCACGCAGAAGCTCAGGGAGGTGCTGGCAGGGGTGGGGTAGGAGGGCCTGCGTAGCATCTCTGTGCTACAGACTGGTGAGCTACTGGCTTCCCGTGATGGCCCCTCTGTCCCCACGACTCAACTACACCCATGTTCCCCTACGTTCATGGGCCAGCCCTGCCTACAAATGGCCTTTTCCTGTGAGCCAGGCCAAATCCCGTTTTTTTTTTCATGAAGTCCCTGAAAGTCTTCCCAAGCTAGCCCACCCACAAATCCCGACTTCGATGTCACATATTACTCTCACGGTGTAGACTGTGAGGTTACGTTTCTCCAGAACAGGACCAAGCACACATGCTCCCTCTTACATAATCGGAGACGAGACACGTTGTTGACTCTTGCGGCTTCTAGTCAATGCTACGCGGGCAGCTCTCGCCGGGCTGACTGGAAAAGGAGAAATAAAGGCACCGAGGGGAGGAGAAGAAGTGAAACTATCTCTGTGTGCAGATGACACCATCAAGGGTGCAGAGATTTCTAAGAAATCTACTGAAAATCTCTTAAAACGAATCAGTGAGCTCAGCAAGGTTGCAGGACGCAAGATTAATAAACAAAACCCAACTGTATTTCTATGTACTACAATGCATAACCCAAAAATGAAATTGAGAAATCAGTTCCATTTACAGTAGCATGGAGAATACGTTTAGCCAGAAAAGCGTCAGACACGTGCACTGAAGACCATAAACACTGTTGACATGAGTTAAAGACCTAAGGAAACAGAAAGATTTCCCATGTTCATGGATCAGAACACTTAATATTGTGAATAGAGTCCGTGCACTTCTATCAAAATCCCAGTGGGCATTTTTGCGGAAATTGACAAGCTTATCCCAAAATTCCTATGGCAACCCAAGGGATCCAGAAGAGACAAACAATCTTGAAAAAAGAACCAAGTTGGAGGACTCACATTTCCCGATATCAAAAGTGACTACAAAGCAACAGTGATAAAGTGGGAGACTGGCATAATGATGGACATGTAGGTCGATGGACTGGAATGGAAAAATCCAAAAGTTAACTCTTGGGGCGCCTGGGTGGCTCAGTCGGTTAAGCCTCCGACTTCGGCTCAGGTCAGATCTCACGTTCATGGGTTCGAGCCCTGCGTCAGGCCCTGTGCTGACAGCTAGCTCAGAGCCTGGAGTTGCTTCCGGTTCTGTGTCTCCTCTCTCTGACCCTCCCCCTCTCATGCTCTGTCTCTCTCTGTATCAAAAATAAGTAAAACGTTTAAAAAAAAAAAACCAAAAAAATAACACAAAAGTTAACTCTTAAGTTTGTGGTCAGTTGATTTTCAACAAGAACACCAAGATGTTCCACAGTCTTTTTAACAAATGATGCGGGAGCAGCGGAGTGTCTGCCTGCGAAAGGACGACGATCCCTACCTCACACCATATACAAGCATGAACTCAAAACGGACCACAGACCTAAAAATATAAGAGCTAAAATCATAGAAATCTTTTTCTCTGCCCTGCCCCTTAAAACCATTGAAATTTTATGGGGCTCCTGGGTGGCTCAGTCGGTTAAGCGTCCAGCTTCGGCTCAGGTCATGATCTCACGGTTTGTGGGTTCGAGCCCCGCATCAGGCTCTGTGCTGACAGCTAGCTCAGGCCCTGGAGCCTGCTTCTGATTCTGTGTTTCCCTCTCTCTCTGACCCTCTCCTGCTCGCACTGTCTCTGTCTCTCAAAAAACAACAACAACAAAAACAAAATTTAAGAATAAAATAATAGAAAGACAGCCCAATTAAAAGGTGGGCCGAGGACCTGAAAAGGCACTTCTCCAAGGGTCTACGTGTGGCCAAGAAGCACAGGAAAAGGTGTCCAGCGTCATCTGTCACTTATACCACACAAGATACTACTTCATGGCCGCGCGTGGGCTAGGTCAGAATGAGGATGACGACCTGCACTGGTGACGACGGGGAGAACTTGGAGCCCAGGTGGGAATGTGAACGGTGCAGCTGCTTTGGGAAACCATCTGGCAGTTCAAGATGTGGGACGGAGGGTCATCACGGGACTCGGCAGGCAGACACCCCGGGGACGGAAGACATCTGTGTACACGGAAATCTGCACACGTACCATCCGCGTAAGCGGTATTCACGACAGCCGAGAAGTAGTGACAGGCCCACTGTCCGCCACCCAGTGGGTGGACCAGTGTGATACACCCATGTGGCAAGGAAACGGGTGAAGTAATGACCCCAGCATAAGGTGCATGGCCCCTGGAGCAGGCAGACGGGAGGTCGCGGCCTCCGGCGGGGTGAGGTGGGGGAGGCGCAGGGTCTGCTGTGGGCAGATTCTATCTGGGGCTGATGAAAACGCTCGGACACTGGACAGTGGTGACAGCGAGTCTGTGAGTCCACTGCGGTCCACTCTGCTGAGTTCTGTGGGACGCGAGCCACACATCGGTGAGGCCGGGGCACCCGCGGGCTCGGTCACAGGAGCACGCGGCTCCAGGTCTCAGGGTCGTGGGTCTGAGCCCTGTACTGGGCAGAGATTACTTAATAAAAAACAAACAAACAAAAATCCTTTTTTTTTTTAAATCCAGAGGGTACAGCTCCTAACACTCAACAGACGGTTTTGATCGGGGACGGTTCCCACACTACGGGCAGGGAAGGGGGCCCTCCAAGTGCTCTGGGTCTAGTCCCACGTCTGAAGAAGTCCTGAGCCAAGTCCAGAAACAGAAAATAGAACCACACACGTGATTAAGAGTCAGGGAACTTGGTTCCTGTTTTTGGCCCTGCTGCAAACAGGCTGTGTGTCAGGGGGCTCGCTCTCTGTGGTTCCAAATGCTCAAGTCCACACCCCACAAAGCTGGCAACCCAACGGCTACACCCTCACTTCCTTCCAGCGCGCCAGGGACTGTGCTGGGCTCAGGGATACAGCAGAGAATGCAATGAGCTGGTCTCTGCCCTAAGGGCATTGAGAGTCTGAGGGGGGAGGCAGACACTGAAATCTTTAATTGTGAGTGAGGGGCATGTCTGTGCCACGGATAAGTCAGGGCGCTCGGACAACACCCTTCCCCGGCCCGGGGATCGGGGAGGGGCTCCGGCGAGGACAGCTGTTGAATCAGGGTCTTGAAGCCCCCAGGCTTCATCCCTGTGGCCCTTAGCTTTCCTGCCTACCTGTGGTCTCAGACCCCTCTCTCGAGGCCCACCCTTCCCACAGCCCTTTACCTAATTAAGTAACTGGCATATTCTTTCTCCCTGGCACTGCTGAGGGCTTCAAAGTACACGTGACCAATGTGGAGGAAGGTGCTGCTGGCACCCTTGACTCTGGGTGAAGGTAGTTTGAACAAGTCAGTCACCGGCCCGAAGGTGCACACAGACACCCAGGAAGTGGAGGAGCCGAGCTCTGACCTACACCTTGACTCCAAGGCCGCCGTTGCCCTGCTCAAGGCTCCTGTTGCCTAAGGGACTATGTTTTCAACCATTTGATCTCTTTTCTTTCCTTTTCCTTTTTGAGAGAGAAACAGAGCAAGAGCAGGGGCGGGGCAGAGAGAAAGAGGGAGACACAGAATATGAAGCAGCTCCGGGCTCCCAGCTGTCAGCACAGAGCCCGACACGGGGCTCAGACTCTTGAACCATGAGATCATGACCTGAGCCGGAGTCACTTAACCAACCAACTGAGCGGCCCAGATGCCCCTTCTTTCTTTTTTTTTTTAAGCTTTATTTTATTTAAAAAACATTTTAATGTTTATTTATTTTTGAGAGAGAGAGAGAAAGAGAGAGTACATTGAAGGGGCAGAGAGAGGAAGACAGACGATCAGAAGAGAGCTGGGAGCTGACAGGAGACAGCCCGACGCGGGGCTCGAACCCATGGACCATGAGATCATGACCTGAGCCAAAATCAGGTGCTTAACCGACAGAGCCACCCAGGTGCCCCAAGCTTTATTTATTTTAAATACTATCTACACCCAACATGGGGTTCCAACCAATGACCCTGAGGTCAAGAGTCACACGTTCCCCACCGACTGGGCCAGCCAGGTCCCCCCATTTGGTTCCTTTCCGGCCCCAGCCATAGCTCATGGCCCATAGCTGGTTCCTGGCCCAAGGCAGACAGTCCAAGACCAAAGAGAAAAGATGAGCTGGGGCAGATGTCCCGTCAGCCATTCCCCAAATAAAGCCCAGAGGGAAGATGCTGGACGGTGGGCGGAGTCAGGGCGAGAAGGCCGTGACCAGGTCAGACATGGGAGAGCAGAGGCTGTTAGGGAGCGGAGGACCCCAAGCTGTCAGAGTGGAGGGGGTGGAAGTGAGGAGAGGACGTCCGGCGGATTAGCTGTCCCCGGTGTCACCAGGCACCCAGAACCGCCCCCCATGCCAAGGCAGCGGCTGTGCTGTCAGACAGCGCCAGGGCTCTGGACCGAAGGTGGGTGAAAATTACTACTGTGGCCAACCCTGTTCTACGGAGGCAGAGACGGAGGCTCAGGGAAGGGAAGTGACTTGTCCAACGCCAAGCACCAGGCTGGCCCCGAGCAGGGACCCCGGCACCACCTGTCACATGACTGTGTCCTGCCTCCTGCCTGGACCAGACGCTCTTCATGGGGGGGGGGGGGGGGAACCACCACTTGTGGGGCACGAGGGCGTTACGCCGGACGGCCCGAGTGAGGACAGCAGTCCGGAGCACGCATCACAGTGGAACCACAGTGGACTCCGCACACACAGATTTCTTCCGTGCACACGGGCCGGGTTCCCTCCTGGGTGCCCGCTTCCCCAGCACACGACCCCCTGCCCGTCTGCTCGCTCGGGCCTGCAGCAGTTGAGTTTTCAGGGGTCCGAGACCACACAGATGTGTGGCTGTGGGCACCGGAGCCCCAGCACCGCAGCGGGCCAGGCTCAGCGCGCTCCACGCGTGGGGGCGTGAGGCCTTACAGCCCGTGCTCTCCTCCATGCGTGAGAGCTCCTGGACAGGAGCATCCCTCACCCTCCAGATTTCACCAACGTTACAACTTCGCAACTTACAGCGCCCGGGGAGCTCAGTTGGTTAAGCATCTGACCGACTTTGGCTCAGGTCATGATCTCACGGTTTGTGAGTTCAAGCCCCGCGTTGGGATCTGTGCTGATAGCTCAGCCTGGGGCCTGCTTCAAATTCTGAGTCTCCCTCCGTCTCTGCCCCTCCCCCGCTTGCACTCTGTCTCTCTCTCTCTCAAAATTAAACATTTAAAAAAAATTTAGGGGCGCCTGGGTGGCTCAGTCGGTTGAGCCTCCGACTTCGGCTCAGGTCATGGTCTCACAGTCCGTGTGTTCAAGCCCCATGTCGGGCTCTGTGCTGACAGCTCAGAAGGAGAAGGCTTGGAGGATGTCATGACAATCCCGGAAGTGACACTGCCGGGCGGGCTCGGAGACAGCAGCAGGGCAGAGCAGCAGAGCCCGGGGAGGGCGCTGCCTTGCTGCATGAGGCCACCTGCCACGTCTGATGACGCAGGGTCAGATGCAGAGAGGCGGCCGAGGTGGTGCCGTCCCCACAGCCAGGTGGTAACGGTCCGTGCACGGGACCTCCCTGCGCCCAGGCCGATCTCCTCCGGTACCAGGTGCATCCCCAGTGCTGGCTGACTGGGCGTTTGTAGGCCACACACAGCAAGGACAGCGGAGGGGACCCGCGTGCGAGGGCACAGCAGGGGCAGGAGGAAGGAGCTGTCCCTCGGGACCCTCCCCCTCGGTCCTAAGGGTGAGCCCCAAGGCCAGCACCTGGCTCTGCCCCGCTTCCCCCTGCGGCCCCCATGTGGAGGAAGGACAAGGGGGACCGGAGTCATGATTCTGACAACCAGCAGGGGCAGGGGTCCCCGCAGTGGGGTCCAGGAGCCCTTGGGACACAGCGGCAGAGCAGGAGGAGGACCGGGGGTGGAGGACGGCAGTCAGGTTCGGGGGCTTCTACGCAGAGGCGGTGGGGCTGCCAACTGAAGTTCAGGGACGAGGTAACGGCCGTAAGGGAAGGAGACCCCAGCCCCTCCCTCGCAGTAGCGAAAGGGCTCCCAGACGCGGACAGGAGGGCCCGGGGCTCTGCACCCGAGGAGGAAAGCGGCAGGTGACAGATGGGCCAAAGGAAGGGAGCAGCTGAGGGCTGGGGGCACACTTCTCACAAGTGACCCAGACCTGGCAGGGCGGAGCCCCGCTCTGTCCCGCGGACGTCTGCCCCGCCACTTCCCCTCTCCAAAGGGGTAGGCCCCTGCTGCGGCGTCCGCTGGGGTCCATGAAACCCCGAGGGGTAAAGGTTTGTGTGAGGCGCTCTAGCAAATGCAAATTGTTACCACCACATCTTTTCACAGAGCCTGTCAAACAGTGCCTCCTTAAATACTCGGGCTGTACCTTCTAGGAGCTTCTAAGTCAGACACCAACACAGAACAGGAGTCACATACGCTACCACGTGAGGGTTAGGAGACTGCAGGGCAAGGAGGCAGGATGCAGAAACAGACCCCCTACTTTTCTGCTGACCTGGGGGTCTACACGCCACATGGGGTTCAAACTCACAGCGCTGAAATCAAGACTCCTGCGCTCCAGTGGCCACGCCGGCCAGGCGCTCCCCTCCCCCACCAGGGGCCTTATAAATACGCTCTCAGAGCTGAAAGTGTCCATTGCTCAGAATTTCCCGCAGACTCTAGGAGGCTCTGTGGTGCCAGCAAGAACTGGACCCGAGAGGCCTGGGGAAGGGCCGGCCTGTCCTGCAGTGTAACTAGGCCCGGAGGTGCCAACCGCCCTCGGCAGGAGGACCAGGGCCAGGAGGGGCTGCAGGTGCGCACCCCCACCGCAGGAGACAGGCTCGCTCCAGGGCCCCGCAGAGGAACCTGTGGCCAACAGACAGGCAGACGGGGGAGGGGCTCCAGGGAAGAGCAGGGAGCTGTGTCCACAGCGGGGCCCCCAGCAGCACCGCGGGGTCCTGGGCCAGACCCCTCTCCCGCAGAGGAGCCCGACTGGTGGCTGCCAGGGCCCCGGGAGCCTCCGTTTATCTGGTGCGGAGCCCGGCTGGGCGCAGCAGTGCCACACAATAGGTCTGTTTTCCTGAGCGCTTCCTGTGACCACAGAGGCCCCCACAAAGGGGACGAGGGGCAGGGGGAGCGTGGTACCAAGGCCCGGCCTAGGGAAAGGGCCCCGCCTCCGGGAGCCCAGCAGGGCCTCGGTGCTCCAACAGGGGTGGGCCTGCCATACAGATGCAGCCTCTAACCCCACTCCTGGCATGGCACCAGTGGGAGCACCGCAGCCAGGGAGCAGCAGAGAGGCCTGGGAGCACCGCAGCCAGGGCTGGCAGGGCAAGGGGCTGAGGGGCGGGGCAGACAGGTGCCCCACCAGCCCACGTCTGGGGCATGTAGAGGGGCCATACTCCACACAGGGGTGCACACATCGACACCCTTCGCTTGGCCGTGAGCAGCCTGAGGACACGTGTGCGTGAACAGCCAGGACATGGGCAGGGGTGTGTCTCTGAGGAAGAGTGGGGGGGGGGGATGGGAGCGGTGGCTGGGGTGCCAGAGGGGCCGGGGCCTCATCAGAGCACTGGGAGGAGGCAGCCCTCCTGCAGGAGCCAGTGTTGTGCCTGGGACCCCTGTGCCTGCGACACAGGTCGGGGGCAGTGTGCCATCACCCCATTCCTGCCCCGAGGGCTCGTGGGGAAGGCAGGCTCAGAGCCAAGCATGGACCGGAGGCTGCTCTGGGGATGACAAAGGGAGAGCCAGGAGGGGTAAGCCCTCCCCAGCTCCCTGGTGTCTGGCACGACCCACAGTAAATACAACCTGCAAAAACACCGTGTCCAGCGCTCTCCAACCTGACTCTCCACTCTGCTCTGCACAACCCGCCCCTCGCTCTGGGGCCGAGTCGGACCCTCGGGTCAGTGATGCCGCACGTGTCCTCAACTGCTCGGTGGGGGTGAGCGTGGGAGGGAGGACGCAGGGGGAGCCGAGGGGAGCACAGGGAGCACGGGGGAAGGACAGAAACCAGGAGAGGTTCGCGGGCTAGGGGAGGGACAGTCGAGTCCCTCCTCCCGGTCTCCGTGGCAGAAGAACACACACACACACACACGTGACACGGACACACATACGCAGAGGCAGGCACAGGTTCGGACACGACGCACGAACAGAGGCGGCTCTAATGGGAAACCAGTCGGGGCTGCGCGGAGCCGGGAGCGGCGCCCCATGTGCCTCCACGCCCAGGCCGCCCCCAGACCCGGCCGCGCAGCTCCATCCAGACCAGAGGCGCACCCTCGGGAGCGGGCGGGTGCTGGGGGGCGGTGTGGGGGAAGGGCAGGGGAGTCAGCCATGGGGAGGGCGAAGGGGGGCCAGCAGCCCAGTGCTGGTTCTAAAACGGCCACAGGCAAGGAGGGGACAGATGGTCCCTTTCTGAGGCTGAGCTGGAGAAGTGGGGAGAGGGAAAGGAGAAAATAAATACCACCACAGTCAGAAATTTAAAAATAAACCCCAACACCTAACAGATAAACAGCTTGCTTCTGAGGCTCCGCCTGCCCGCAGGGTGTTCTCGGAGAAGGAGAGGAGGGGGCACCCTCGGGCCGTAGGGGTGAGGGCCGCTCCCCACGCTGGCCTCCCCCCCCAGCCTCAGCAGCTAAGCGACTTTCCCGTTAACATGTCATATGCAGTCACGGCTGTCTGGTCAGCGCTCTGCCACAGAGCCCACTTCTGTGCGCGGCCGGCAGGCGATTCTGTCACCCTGCGGCTGGGGGTGGCCGCGGTCAACAGCCAAACACCGCACTTGGCGGCCCTCCCAGCTGTGCCTCAGGCCTGCAGGGAGCCAGCCCAGCAGGAGCTATCTCCCCATTTCACAGATGAGAAAACCAAGTGTCCACGGAGTTAAATGTTTGCCCAGGCGGAGCTGGAAGCTGGGCGGGGGGGGAGGCAGATGGCAGACCCGAGGACCTGTGGCCTGTGCCCACTGGCCCGGGCCCGCCCCCCAGGGCTCTGACCACCCCCAGGGACTCTGTCTGCTGTCGGCAGGCCAGAGAGGCCCTTCCTCAGGCTCAGACCTGGCCGAGCACCCTGCGTGGCTCATCAGGACCCCAGGGTCATCCGCCCCTGGCTGGAGTGGGGGCGGATGAGGCCGGGGGCAGGGGCGCGGCACACTCAGGGCTCCCCTGGGCTCTTCTAACTCCCCACGCCCTTGCTCCCCCTGAGGCCCTGTGCCTGCGGTTCACTCCTCCAAGTGCGCCGCTCCCAGCCCAGCCCGGAACCTTCAGGTCCTGGCCTGTCCTTCCAGAGCTCAGCGTAGACACCGCCTCCTCCAAGATGCCTCCCCAGCTGCCTACGTGCCCTTTCGCGGCACCGGTTACATTCTTGTGATTAACTTTTAATCATCTGTCTCCTCTGCTGTAAATTCTTGGGGGGTCAGGGCCACATTCAAAATCTGTCTGCTAAATGATACAGAAAGAAGAGAAAGTTGGGGCACCTGGCTGGCTCAGCTGGAAGAGCATCCGGCTCAACCTCAGGGTCCTAAGTTCCAGCCACGTGTTAGGTGCAGAAACTACTTAATACGATTTTTAAAAAAAGAAAGAAAAGAATGTTGGTGTTCTCTAGAAAAATCTTCTTTCCTCCTTAATGCAATCAATGGCTTCTGTGGCTCTGGGTTTGTCACCATTCTAATAACCCATGGATATTCACTTACAAGCAACGCACCGGAGATGGTAAAAATGAGTCCCTTTCTGTCACGTGGACCGGCGCTCCATAATTCACAGGCTTGGTAAGTACGGATCACTAGAAAGGCCGCTTTCTTAAAGCAGCGAACTCCTATATAGTTGGCAAAACCCAACCAAGAACGTTAATGAGATCCAAGGACTGCGCCGCAACTGGGCAAGAAGAGACCAAGGGAAGGTGTCCAGGAGGAGCCGGGGGGCAGGTGCCACTTCGGCAAGGAGACAGAGCTGGGCAGAGGCTGGGTCAGGTGGGAGTGCAGGTCCCACCTCAGGAGACGGTGGACGGGAAGGCTCACAGCAAGCTCCTTCCGGAAGGTGCCGGGCGGTACGTGCGCTGCACTGGGAACCAGAGGCCTGGGCGCCGCGTGACGGAGGCAAAGCGGCAAGCCAGGGGGCCTCCCGTACCTCCTTCCCGGCCGGCCCGCCCAGAGCGCCCGGAACAAGGGACACACGTGTGCACAGAACTGTTACGGAGGAGCCGCCTCCCAGACAGCTAGGGGAACCACTGGCAGGAGGGGGCTTATTAACTCTGTTGGTGTCACCGGGGTTTAGGGGAAGAGTGGGGCATGTGAGGACAGAAATCAGAGAGAAAGTAGAACCGAGTGCAGGACAGGCAAGGGACCGAGGGAGTGGGGAGGGGGCACAGATCCAAGGCCCTGGGGGCAGGGGTGAGGAGGGCTGTCCCTGGGAGGAGACACTGAGAGCAAGAACCTCGGAGGGTGGAGGG
>PISW01013212.1:0-27492 GCA_004023785.1 Mungos mungo
CCTGTTTCGCTCTTAACACCCCTCAGGCTCTACTCCCAGCCTGTCTTTCATTTCCACCACAAAGCTCTCAGCCAGACAGTTTGAGCAGAATCTCATCTGGAGTGTGTTAACCAGAGATCTGGAATCGGCTCTGCATTAGGACAAGCTGTAAATAAACACATATTTGCTCCAATGTGGCTCCTGCTCCTATCCCATCACCCTCTCTAAGATTTGGGCAGCTTTAAGTCATGGAACAGAGAGTGTTTGGGAAAGACCTTAGAGATCATTGAATCCAGTCTGCCCATTTTACAGAAGAGTAAATTGAAGGTGTTTAGTTAAGTCACCCATGTTTACATAGACGACTTGAGGTTACAGATAGAGATGGAAATCAGGTCTTCTACTCTTAGTACAAAACCCTTTCCATAATAACCCAGTCCTCCAGTTAGTCATTCACTCATTCCTTCAAAAAAATGTGTACTGAGCATCTAAGTACCTATGCCTTGTCCTTTTGTGGGTACTGAAAAAACAGATAAACAAGGAATGATTTGCCTTTGAAGTGCTTATGAACTCTTCGTCCATTGGTCCATCTATCTAGATGCCTGCATCTAATCCATGTGTCTCTTCATTCATCCATCTGTTTCTCCATGTATCCATTTGCCTTTTTCCTGTCCATCTTTCCATCCTTCCCTTAATCTTCATCCTTTTGTACATTTGTTTTTGTCAGTTTATCTCACCATAGGTTTCCACACATTTACTTATCTTTCTCTCTGTCTGTTTTCCTGGCCACCTGTCATCTGTTCCTGTTTCCGTCCAGTCTACTTCTCTTTTGATCCATCCATTGGTCTCTTTGTCTATCCAGAATTTCTTGAGTGTCTGTATGGCTCTAGGTTTTTTGGCTGGTGCTCAGGACTGAGAGAAGTAAGAGGCATTTGTATTCTATTCTTTGTATAAACACATACCTTATGTCTTTTTATTAAGTACTTTGGAGTAGAATGGCTGGATCATATGATAGATATTTAGTTAGCTTTTTAAGAAACTGCTAAAATCTATTAGGTTCAAATACCCATGTACAAAGGGGTACATGCTGCTATAATGTTTATACCAACATTATCAACAATAGCCAAACTATGGAGAGAGCCCAAATGTCCATCAATTCAAGAATGGACATGTGGTGTGTACACACACACACACACACACACACACACACACACACACTGGAATATTACTCAGCCATCAAAAGTAATGAAATTTTGCCATTTGAAATGACATGGATGGAGCTAGAGTGTATTATGCTAAGCAAAATAAGTCAATCAGAAAGACAAATATTATGTGATTTCACTCATATGTGGAATTTAAGAAACAAAACATATGAACATATGGCATGGTGAGGTGAAGAGAAAAAAGGGAAACAAACCACAATAGACTCTTAACAATAGAGAACAAACTGATGGTTGATGGAAGGTGGTGGGTGGGAGATGGGCTAGATGGACGATGGGTATTAAGAGGGGCACTTGTGATGAGCAGTGGATGTTGTATGTAAGTGATGAATCGTGGAAATCTACTTCTGAAACCAACACTACACTATATATTAACCAATTAAAATTTAAATTAAAAAAGAAACTGCTAAAATGTTTTTCAATGGTCTTTACTCCTTTAAATTTCTACTGGTTTCTCTACAGTGTTTTAAACTTTTTGCATGATCATTCTTTTTAATTGTATTCATTCCAATAGCTCTAGTTTTGATTTGTTGTTTCCCTATGACAAATGCTGGTGAGCATCTTTGGGTCCTTATTTGCTAGCCATATATCATTCTGGGAGAGTGTGTGCAAGTCTTTTGTCCATTTAAGAAATGAAATCGTTTTCTTATTATTGAGTTGTAAGATTTAAATGTAAGTTCTGGAGGCACCTGGGTGGCTCAGTTGGTTGAGCGTCTGACTCTTGATTTTGGCTCAGGTCATGATCCCAGGGTTGTGGGATTGAGCCTTGCATCAGGCTCCACGCTGAGCAGAGAGCCTGCCTGGGATTCTCTCTCTCTCTCACTCTCTCTCTGCCCCTCCTCTGCTCATGCTTCACATTCTCAAAATAAATAAATAAGCACGCCTTGGTGGCTCAGTCAGTCAAGCGTCTGACTCTTGGTCTCAGCTCAGGTCATAATCTCATGGTTTGTGAGTCTGAGTTCTGCATCAGTCTCTGAGCTGACAGTGTGGAGACTGCTTGGGATTCTTTCCCCCTTTCTCTCTCCCTGCTAGTGCATGCACTCCCTCCCTCTCTCTCAAAATAAAGAAACTTAAAAATAAATAAACATTAAAAAATATAAATTCTGGATTAAAGTTGTTTATCAGGTAAACACTTTGTCATATTAACATGTTTTCTCCATATGTGGCTTGTCTTTTCATTCTTTTAACAGTGTTTCAAAGAATAGCACATGAATTTTGATGAAGTCCAACTTATTAAACTTTTATGGATCTTTCTTTACAATAAATTTGTACCTAGCATAAGATCACAAAGACCTGCTGCTTTTGTTCGGTAGGTCTTATTGTTTCAGGTTTTACCTTCAGGTCTATGAAGGGTTTTGAGGTAATGTTTGTATATGGTATACCCAAGCTCATTTGTTTGTTCTTTTCTTTACCTCTCCCTTCCTTCCTTCCTCCTTCCCTCCTTTCTTTCTTTCTTTTTTCTTTCTTTCACATATGGATGTCCAATTGTTGTTGTTTTTTACATTTTTTACATTTATTTTTGAGCTACAGAAACAGAGCACAAGTGGGGGAGGAGCAGAGAGAGAAGGAGACAGAACCTGAAGCAGGCTTCCAGGCTCTGAGCTGTCAGTACAGAGACTGATGCGGGGCTTGAACTCACAAACCACCAGATCATGACCTGAGCCGAAGTTGGATGCTCAACCAACTGAGCCACCGAGGTGCCTCTGGATATCCAGTTGTTTTAACATCATTTATTGAAAATACAGCCTTCTCTGGGGTGCCTGGGTGGCTTGATCAGTTAAGCGACTGACTCTTGATTTCAGCTTAGGTCATGATCTTAGGGTTGTGGGATTGAACCTTGTGTCATGCTCCTCCCTGAGCATGGAGGAGCCTGCCTGGGATTCTCTCTCTGCCCCTCCCCACTCCTCTTTCTCTCAAAAGAAAAAAAAAAAAAGAGAGAGAGGGAAAGAAAAAAGAACTGCTTTCTCTACTGAATTGCCCTGGCACCTTTGTTAAAGTCAAATATTCATTCTATTAGCAATGAGTATACACTTAATGCCTGGATCTTTTTTTTTTTTTTTTTTTTTTTTTTTTTTTACCTTTTCTTTCTTGTTTTTATTTAGAGAGAGAGCGAAAGTGAGTTGTAGAGAGGGACAGAGGGAGAGAGAAAGAATCTTAAGCAGGCTCCATGCTTAGTGCAGAACCTGACACAAAGCTCATTCCATGACCTGAGCTGAAATCAAGAGTCAGGCCCCTCCCCCCGCCCCGATCTGGTTTTTAAATACCATTTGTCAGTAAAAAGATCCAGGGCTTATTATAGAAAGTGGATGATTTTAAGATTGGGGCAGGAAATATACAAGATGGACCTGGAGCGTCTTGTAGCACTGGAAATGAAGTGTTGAAAAAGGAAAATCCTATATTGATGGGATTTTGTCAAAAGAACATAGCAGCCAACACAAGGAGCTCCCAAAGGCCAATCTCAACAATTTGAGCAACAAGATAATAAATAAAGTAGTATTAGATTATAATCCAAGGCATAAAATAAATATCCATGAGTCTATAGTGATATGTTATTGAATAAATAAATACTGGAGAAGAGAAAATTTTCTTTTGCAAAAGAATTTCAAATAATTTATGTAGATATCCCATCGTTCAGGAAGTGGAGTATAACTCTCTATTCCTCAGGTGTGGGCACTGTGCGGAGTGACTTTCTTCTGAAGAGTACAGTATAGAAAAGGGGGGAGGGGAAGAGTACTTTTACAGTGAAGAAAGGTGACAGACACCATCTCAGCCAGGTAATGAAGAATAACTTGATCAGATAAATCACACTGATAGTATATAACCTTGATATAACATAAACACTTTTTCCCCAGCCTAATGAAAAAAACATCAGACAATCCCAGTTGGGGATATTCTACAAAATACTTGTCCAGCACTTTTAAAATCTGTCAAGGTCATCAAAAACAAGGAAAGTCTGAGAAACTGTCATAGCTAAGAGGAGCCTAGGGAGACATAACAGCTAGATGTAATTTGGGTAGACTCCTGGAACAGGAGAAGATGTTAGTTAAAACTAAGGAAATTTGAGTAAATGATGGACTTTAGTTAATAATAATGTATCAATATTAGTTCATTAAGTATAACAAATGTATTATATTAATTTAGGATGTTAATAATAGGGGAAAGTTGATGAGAGACATAGGAACTTTATGTGCTATCTTCTCAATTTATCTGTAAACATAAAACTGTTTTATTAAATGAAATCTATATTGTAAAAGTCCATTGTGTGTGTTTGTTGAATATATGTGTGTGTGTACATGTATATATATTTACACACACACACATATATTGCATCATTGATCTATTTGCTTCATGTATTTATTTAATTTTTTAAAATTTATAATAGTTTATTGTCAAATTGGTTTCCATATAACACCCAGTGCCTCTCCCCACAAGTGCTCCCCTCCATGACCATCACCTCCTCCCCCTTCAGCCCTCGGTTTGTTTTCAGTATTCAGTAATCTCTCATGGTTTATGTCCCTCCCTCTCCCCAACTCTCTTTTCCCCTTCCTCTCCCTATGGCCCTCTGTTAAGTTTCTCCTGTTAGACCTGAGTGCAAACATATTGTATCGGTTCTTCTCTATCTGACTTATTTCCAACACCAAATTCATTTGGTTACTAAAACTTTATAGCAAGTCTTGAAATCAGATAGTAGTAGCTTTTTAATTTTTTTTCAAAGTTGTTTTGGTTATTCTAGTTTTTTTTTCCATTTCACATGAACTTTAGAATCAGTTTGTCAATTAAAAAAAATGTCTGTTGCATCTTGATTGGTATTACATTGATCAAACTGGGAAAAACTGACTTCTTATCAATATTGGGTTTTTCAAGCCATTGGCTTTCTCTCCATTTATTTAGATCACGTCTGTAATTTTTTCTCAGCAATATTTTGTAGTTTTTAGTTTACAGATCTTTCACAGCTTTTGTTGGTTATAACCCTAAGTATTTCATATTTTTCAATGCTATTTGTAAAGAGTATTTTTATTTCAATTTCTGGTTGCTCATTGTTAATATATAGAAATGCAACTGAGTTTTGCATATTGATCTTTATAACAGGAGAGACAGACTGGTCATAGAGATGCTTGGAGAGGTGGGCCATGTGAAGATGGAGGCAGAGGTTGAAGTTACGCTGCCACAAGCTAAGGGACACCAGAAGCTTCCAGACATTGGCAAGGAAAATTTCTCTCCTGGAGACTTTGGAGGGAATGTGGTCCTGCTGACATCTTGATTTTGTTTCGTTTTTAATTTAAAATGTAAAATTTTAATTCCAATATTGCTAACATATAGTGTTATATTAGTTTCTGGTGTGCAATTATAATGATTCAACCATTCTATGCCTTATTCAGAGCCCATCATAAGAAGTTTACTCTTAATCCCCTCACCTCTTTCACCCCCCCCCCCCACCCACCTCCCCTCTGGTAGCCATCGGTTTATTCTCTAGAGGTAAGAGTCTGTTTTTTGTCTCTTTTTTTTCTCTTTTATATCTTAAATTTCACATAGGAGTGAAATCATATGATATTTGTCTTTCTCTGATTTTTTTGCTTATATTCTCTAGATCCATCCATGTTGTTGTTGCAAATTACAAGATTTCATTCTTTTTTATGGCTGAATAATATTCCATTCTACACACATATATATACACCTAGATGTAGATATTATATAGCTATAGACATAGATATTATATAGATATAGACACACACACACATATATATGTATATGTGTATATATATATATGTATATATACATATATACATATATATATATATATATATATACACACACACCATATCTTCTTTATCCATTCATCTATTGATGGGCACTTGGAGGCTTCCACAAGTTTTCTGTTGTAAATAATAGTGCAATAAATATAGAGGTACATATATCTTTTCAAATTAGTGATTTTGTATTCTCTGGGTAAATATCTACTAGTGGAATTAATGGAACATATGTTATATTTTTAATTTTTTGAGGAACCTTCATGCTGTTTTTCATAGTGGCTGCACCAGTTTGCACTCCCACAAACACTGTATGAGGGTTCCCTTTTCTCCACATCCTTGCCAACACTTGCTGTTTCTTGTGTTTTTGATTTTAGCTATTCTGACAGGTGTGAGGTGATTTCTCATTGTAGTTTTGATTTGCATTTCCCTGATGATGAGTGATGTTGAGCATCTTTTCATGTGTCTGTTGGCCATCTGGATGTCTTCTTTGGAGAAATGTCTGTTTATGTTTTGCCCATTTTTAAATTAGATTATTTGTTTTTTGGGTGTTAGGTTGTATAAGTTCTTTATATATTTTGCACACTAACCCTTTATTGGGTGTGTCATTTGCAAATATCTTCTCTCCTTCAGTAGATTGTTTTTAAATTTGTTGATTGTTTTCTTTGCTGTGCAGAAGCTTTTCATTTTGATGCAGTCCCAATAGTTTATTTTTGCTTTTGTTTCCCTTGTCTTAGGAGACATATCCAGAAAAAAAGTTGCTGTGGTTGATGCCAGAGAAATTACTGCCTATGTTCTCTTCTAGGATTTTTATGGTTTTATGGTTTTTTAATCCATTTTGAGTTTATTTTTGTGCATGGTGTAAGAAAGTGGTCCAGTTTCATTTGTCTGCATGTAGCTATACAGTTTTCCCAACATCATTTGTTGAAGAGACTCTTTTTCCCATTGAATACTCTTTCCTGTTTTGTTAAATGTTAATTGGCCATATAATCGTGGGTTTATTTCTGGGATCTCAATTCTGTTCCAATGATCTATAAGTCTATTTTTGATTGCTATAGCTTTGTAGTATATCTTGAAATCTGAGATTTTGATACCTACAGTTTTGTTCTTTTTCAAGATTGCTTTGGCTATTCAGGGTCTTTTCTGATTCTGTACACATTTTAGGATTTTTTTTTTTGTGCTGTTAGTATTTTGATAGAGATTGCATTAAATCTGTAGATTGCTTTGGGTAGTATGGACTTAAAATTTTTTTTTACATTTATTTATTATTGAGAGACAGAGAGACAGAACACAAATGGGGGAGGGGCAGAAAGAGAAGGAGACAGAGAATCTGAAGCAGGCTCCAGGCTCTGAGCAAACTATCAGCACAGAGTCTGACATGGGGCCTGAACCCATGAACCATGAAATGACCTGAGCTGAAGTCGAACGCTCAACTGACTGAGCCACCCAGGCACCCCTGGACTTTTTAACAATATTTGTTCTTCCAACCCATGAGCGTGGAATATCTTTCCATTTGTTTGCATCATCTTCAATTTCTTTCATCAATGTTTTGTAATTTTCAAAGTGTAGATCTTTTACCTCCTTGGTTAAGTTTACTCCTAGGTATCTTATTATTATGGGTGCATATGTAAATGGGCTTGTTTTCTTAATTTCTCTTTCTGCTACTTCATTTATAGTTTATAGAAATCCAATGGATTTCTGTATATTGATTTTGTATCCTGCAACTTTTCTAAATTCATCAATCAGTTTGAGTAGTTTTTTGGTGTAGTCTTTAGGGTTTTCTTTATATAGTATGGCTGACATCTTGATTTTGAACTTCTGACCCATAGAATGGTGACATAATAAATTTGTTGTATTAAGCCATAAAGTTTGTGATCATTTTTTATGGGAGATCTCAGAAACTAATACAAGGGTCCTAGATATTGTCATGAAGCACAGCTTGAGGAGGCCCCAAGATCACCCTCCTCAGAGAGGGTAATATCATGTCTGACAATATTTATGAAGATTTTGACTTTATGGTCAAAGATAAACCCTAAACACACTTCTTATGGGGATGGCCCTGAGGCTGTCAGCTGCCACAAAGAGGTGGGCCTGGGTGTGGTTGTGTGTGCGCGCATGTGTGTTTGTGTCTGGCGGGGTGGCTATCATGATGGAAATGATGAACATTCTCATTCCTCTTACTTCTGGTTCATTCTGATTTCCCTTTCAGTCATTTCCCTTGTTTTCCACTCACTGTACTACTGTTTTCCTCATATTGACCACCATTGTTACCCTCAAATGGAATATTTTATAGAAGATAAATATAAAACAGAGAGATCCCATGCTGCAAGATACATTAACATTACAGACACTAAGACCCTTAAGTAGCAAATACCCTTTTACTGTGTCTTATTCTGCCCATCTAGGATTTTACCATAGCAATATCCTAAAAATGTGCTATGACACAAAACCCACTCAGCTCTGTGTGACACTCAATAATTTTTCAAAAGTGCTAAAGATTCACTGTTTTTAGGGTGGGAAATGGGAAGAGCTGGCTCAAGACCAGAATCAACACTCATGCTTCAAGCTCTGAATCCAGTTCTACCCTAGTCTGGCAGGGCAAACTGAATGTTACTTGAAGATTATATAGAGACTTGCAAGCTTGTATAGAGCATGTTTTCTTCCTTTCCAAGCTTTGATAAGACCTTTCTTCCCTTCCCTTTGTCATTCATCTGTCAAAGGGTAGAAGAATAAAGAAAGCTGCTTTACTACCCCACCCCTGGAGATCCATAGTGTTCAGGCGTCAGTAGCCGATGGCACTGTATACATGTTCCTACTTATGCCATTTCACACAGAGTTGTTTGTGCTCTCTCTGGCGTTGAGGTGAGCAGGAGGGAACCCATAAACACTTATCATTTGGAACAGAGAGATGAACCAGTAACCAGCAGCCTCCTTAAGTCCCCTGCATCACACACACTTCAGTTCTGTGTTCAGTAATGCTCTAGAATATGGGAAGGGTAGAAGGAGAAGGGGTTGACTGCTCCACATTTTTACTGCCCATCTACTCAGCTTCCATTAAAGGGGGAAGGACTATTAAGTGTGGATGTCTCTTAATGTTCCAGAAGATATAGGAACATAAATGTCTCCCAACCCTTCTGAATTTAGGGTGAGTTATTCTAAACTGCCATTTCTTACTTTTGTGATATATGAGACTGCTTATCGCCTACTGTCCCTGGAAGTTAAGTGGAGAACTTATTGCTCTATTATGTCGGTATAACCCCGCCCACTCTACAATTTACTCTCAAGTTGTATAAAGTGAAGATATTGAGGGGCACCTGGATATCTTAGTTGGTTGAGCATCTGATTTCGGCTCAGGTCATGATCTTGCAGTTTGTGAGTTCAAGCCCCACATCGAGCTCGCTGCTGTCAGTGCAGAGCCCGCTTTGGATCCTTTGTCCACCCTCTCTCTGCCCCTGCCCTGGTCTCTCTCTCAAAAATAAATAAAATATTAAAAAAATAGTAAAAATATTGAGGGGGTAGGACTGCTTGAGCCAGATCCTGGGATTGGGTCTTCCTTGGAGCCTGTCCCTTTTGAAGGCTTCTGAAGATATGCATTGGGACATTTTTTCCTTCCTAATGAAAGGATTAGGAAAAATAATGAACTTAATATTTGGACATGTGACCAGGTAGAAATGGAGGAAGCCAGAATTGTGGTGGTTGTGTAGTGCTATTATTACTTTCCCTCCATGGCCTGGGAGACAGTTTAGAAGGTGAAACAGTTAATCAGTAGGCACTGAAGTAAATCTCTTCTTTTCTCTAGTCCAAGCCACTGATATCCTATAAACCTTGATCTCAAGTGTGACATCAACTAAACAAACCAGGCTCCTATAAGAAGGAATAACTCTGTTTGGAAAGTGAAATATGCTCTTAGAGAATATATTAATAGGAGTACTATTTTTTTCTCTACAAGGGAGGAAAGATTTCTGAAATTCTCTTCCTAGGAGGAGTTGGAGGAGGACTTTCTGCCTGAGTAGAAGAAGCACACCCACTAAGAGAGAACCCAGTGCAGTGACCAGAACAGCTTGTGGAACCTGACCCCCTTGACTCCAGGGAATGTGGAAGAAGTTGCTGCTCTATGAATTCCATAATTTTCTCAGGGTATCTATCTTTTTCTCTGAACTGCCTGCTTCAACTTAGAGAATTCAAGCCCTTAGATAGCACTTATCATTTATCACTTAGTTCAAGGTAGGAGGTTCTGTGATCATAGGAATGTCCAGCTGTGGGCTCTGCCTGGGCCTGAGGTTGCTCCTTATTCTGACTTTCCTTCTGTGCGTGAAACACATGCCTAAGCCATAGTCTCCCCTCTGGAATCAGGCCTGTGATGGTATCCTCACACCCATTAAGCCTATTCTGGTTTGAAAAGGTCCAGGGCTCTATACAAAGGCTAACACCAATGTGGCTGTTTTTAGATGACCTTGGTGACATTTGTCTTTTGCCTCTAACTGAAGCCGCTGAAGCAAATGGCTCCTCCTTTGTTTAGTTTTATGAAGAGCCTTCATAAAGGTCCCTTTATGAAGGTCCCTTTTGTTGCAGTACCTGAGGTGTTCTTGCTTCAAAGGTCTCTGCTAACCCTCTGTCCTGAGCAGGTGGCTCTTTCCATTGGAGTGGGAGGTCTCCAATCCTGTACTTTCTTACAGAAGATCTACTAATTTGGCTTTCTTAGGGTCCTCTTTCCCTTCATTTGGGTCTACATTTATCTTCTGACTCTTACCTGGATCCTGAAGGTTAGGGGCTCCATGATCCTGCACCCAGGGTGCTCCTCTGTCCTCCATGTGAACAGAAAGAATCTGGGAAGTGGCCATGTGTCTACTGTGGGCACACTGCACATGGGGTTGAGCTTTTAGCCACCAAACTGTCCTGTGTTAAGCAGTTCTTCTATGGAAGTGCACTGAGCATGACTATGTAGCTAAACCTTCAATTTGAGTTGTATCTTATTAAAAACACAGTCTTCAAGGAATGTTTTCACTAGATCTTGGGTCTCCAATATTCTCAGTGGTGGGGTCATTCCTTGGTTATAGACACTCAGATCCCCATTTAGATTTTGGATGTTTCTCAGCTTGATAGTTCAGAAGGTCTTTTTGGGGGTTGGGGATGATGAGATTCTAGCACCTGTCAAGTGGCTAGCTCAATAAAGGACAGTTCCTTTATTATACAGGGGTATTCAGGTGACATTCCTGAACCACTGAGGGTGCCAAGTTTCTGATTTCCCAGTGGGTGTGAGACATTCCAGGGGAAAGGTAGAATAAAGTTGGCAGTAAGCCCTGCATGATGCACACTCACAGGGATCCTACCCTGATTGACTTTGTCCAAGTTCATGTTGAGGGTATTTTCCAGTTGCTCCTGGACTAGGTTCTCCCTTAGATGCCTTGATAAATCATTGTCTGAATGACTCATCTCCCTTGTTGCTTCCTTCTTAGAGTCAGTTCCCAAACAATTCATTGGATAGCTGAGGCTTTTGCTGGTTATCTTTTGGACCCCATCACAGAATATACTGTAGTTCCCTTCACTAATTTCTTCATGAGGCTCCTCACATGAAACCATTGGATTCCTTAATCCAATCTTCCTTGAATACTTGTTGCTTCACCCTTAAAAATGGAGGGCATTGGGGTCGCCTGGGTGGCTCAATTGGTTAAGCGGCTGACTTTGGCTCAGGTCATGATCTCACAGCTTGTGGGTTCAAGCCCTGTGTTGGGCTCTGTGCTGACAGCTCACAGCCTGGAGCCTGCTTCAGATTCTGTGTCTCCCTCTCTCTCTCTGACCCTCCCCCACTCATGCTCTGTTTCTGTCTCAAAAATAAATAAAAACTATAAAAAAAAAACACCAGAGGGCATTGAGAATCTGTCAGACAGGGCTCTAGACAGGAGCAGAGGCTGGGCCTTGTGGTAGGGCAGAGCTGTTTCTGGGGGAAATTTTAGAAATTCTTTAACTTGTATTTGGTTTTTAGGGGTGGGAGCATTAGATATTACATTGAATGAGTTACTCGGAGATGCTAATGGGGAATCTCTACCAAAGACCAGGAGTGTGGTCACCAGGGACTTGTGCCTGATGGGGAAATTCCAGAAGATCCAGCTTCATTTATGTTGCACATGATTCCCCAAAGTTTTGAGAAATGGGAAATCATGATGACTGGTCAGCTTCTTGGGTTTGCCTCCAGGGCTTCAGAATGGTTGGGGAGCTTTGGTGTCCTGCTTATCAGCAAGTGATTCTAAGTTATTTCTAGAATTTACAAATGATCCTTTTTTTTTTTTTTTGTTCCTTTCTTCTTCCAAGTTCAGAAATCCACTCTTATAACTCGTATCTTAAGATGCTCCTGAAGACATAAAGTGTATGGGAAAAGATGCTGCTAGTCTTCATATGCCTGATGATAGGGTGTCCCCAGAGGAAGCTGGAGTGGAGGAAGGTTTTGCTGGAGAACAGTGTCAGGAGGTGGAAAGGAGCAAGTATTTGGCAGGTGCTGGCCACCAGGGGAAGGTGAAATGGGCAGGTGTCAGTGGCCATGCCTGAGAATATCCCAGATTATTTCTATTCACATGGAGGACAGAGGAAAACCCTGGGTGCAGAAGAGACCAACAGTAGGTGCTAGCTGGAGAGTAGCTCTGTGAAGTAGTGTTCAGCAGGATGGAAATCAAATCTAACTGAGTTAAGTTGAATTCTGGCAGTGGTAGAATAGGGAGCTTTGGAAGTTCAGGATGTCAGGAGAACGATTCAGTGGGATCCAGGACCTGGGTTAATTTGGTAAGAGATTGATATCATGAAGAGTATAAGGTCATGTGAGGCCAACCTTTTCTTTACTCTGTGTTTACACAAAGGGACAAGAAAAGAGTGAGCAGATGAGAATCACACTATCTTGTCCCTAGGCAAGAGAGTTATTCATTATTCATGAACAGTATGTCTTCTGCATTGAATCGTGGATCTCTGTGGTCTTTCTCTGTTATTCATTTTTAAAATGGATAAAAATATTTTCTATTGATGTTTCTTTGAAAAATTCAAGTAAAAACCTGCTTTCAATATGTGATCTGCAACAATCTTTCAGTCAATTATCCTTCTGCTTAAGGAGGGTTCAGATTCTCAAACACGGAGGCGCAGTTTGCGCTATCAGGTAGGATTCTGGTCCTGGAGGCTAGAGCTGAGTTTTTGGAATCTTCTCAGAGGCTTTTAGAAGATCATCAGTGCTCTGCATTTTAGCCTTGACCTGAGTTTTGGCCCAGAGACCAAGATTCCACATGGGAAGATAACTGAAAAAATAAGTATCGTAGCAATTCTGTCCTGCTGTGGGTATCATGAGCTTTTTAATTATCCAATCCAGGGCCTTGGAATCCAGAGATTTCCCCTGGAGCCCTGTATACAGGCCCCTAGATTTGACTGTGAGTTTGAGTAGAAGTCCTAGTTACCACTCTAACTTCTACCTAGTCTATCCTATCCCTCAAGAAGGGTGATGTTCTAATATTTCTCAAGAATTTCCAGTCGCTCCCTGGTGGTCTAGTGGTTAGGATTCGGCACTCTCAAGAATTTCCACTTCAGGTATCTTTCTTTGCAAATGGTTTATTAAAGTGGGAAGAACAGATAAAACAAGAGTCAGTATGTTCTGAAGGTTAGGTCTAGGGATCCCTTACTTGATTTATATCTCTATTTTTTACAAATATTGATAAAAATGGGTTTCAGTTTTGGCCACATATATTTTGATGATCTGTCATTAGGTGCATAAATGTTTACAATTGTTATATCTTTTAGCTGTATTGAGCCTTTAATTAATATGCCATGTCTTTCTTTGACTCTTATAAACATTTTTGATTTAAAGTCCATTTTGTTTCATATTAAGAAAACCAACTTGCTCCCTTTTGGTTATTTTCATGGAATATCTTCTTCCATCCTTTCACTTTCAATCTAGTTGTGTCTTTGGATCTAAAGCGAGTTCTTACAGACAGCATATAGTTAGATGATTCACATATTTTATCCATTCTGCCAATCTCTGTATTTTCCCTGAAGAGTTTAATCTGTTTACACTTAAAATAATTACTTATAAGGAGGGATTACTTCTGTCATTTTTCTATTTGTTTTCTACATATGACCTTTTCTCATTCATTTCCTACATTACTGTCTTCTTTTGTGTTTAGTTGATTTTGTCTTAAAATATTTCAATTCTTTTCTAATTCCTTTTGCATATGTTCTATAGCTATTTTCATTGTGGTTACTATGGGGATTGTATTTAACATCCCAAAATTTTAACACTCTGACTTAACTTGATTTCAACAATGTACAAAAACTCTGCTCCCTTAATAGCTTTGTCTTCACCCTTTTCAGTTGTTGATGTTAGAAAATTACATCTTTATATATTGTGTGCCCCTAAATGTAAAGTAGTAATTCTTTTCAAGGAATTTTACAGTATTTTTAAAGAATTTAAAGTGATTTTTTAAAAGTTCATTTATTTTGAGAGAGAGAGAGAGAAAGAAAGAGAGAAAGAGAGAATGAATCCCAACCAGGCTTCACACTGTCAGTGCAGAGCCTGACATGGGGCTTGAACTCATGAACCATGAGATCATGACTTGAGCTGAAACCAAAAGTTGGACACTTAACCGACTGAGCCACCAAGGTACCCCAGACATGGGAAGTTTTAAGCCATTATTTCTTTGAATACTTTCTCAGTACCCACTTTCTCCCTCTTGGACCCCTATAATGTGTATATTTTGGTTTACTTGATAGTATCCCACAAGTTCCTTACACTCTGTTCACTTTTCTTCAATCTTTTCCCTTTCCTGTTTCTTAGATTCAATAATTGCCATGATCTTATCTTCAAGTTCATTGATCTTTTTTTTCTTCTGCCTGCTCAAATCTGCCTTTGAATACCTGTAGGGAAATTTTCATTTTAATTATCGTACTTCTCATTTCCAGAATATCTTCTTGGTTTCATTTTAAGTTTTCTATTTCTTTATTTGTGTTTCCATTTTGTTCAGACTTTTTCTTTTTTACTTTCTTCATATCTTAATTCTTTAAGCATCTTTGAGACAGTTCTTTAAAGGCTTTGTGCAGTATATCTGCCATCATTTTCCTGAAGTGACAGGCTCTTTCCTGTTTTCTTTTGTAACAATAGCTTCTCCAAAGCTCCCCACTATCAAAGGGCTTAAACTTCAAGCCTCCTTCTTTCCTTTTCTACTCTTCCTTCACTGTAGGATGATGTCTCCCTGATCCCCTGAAAATTCCCTCTACACATCTTGTTATCTCTGGTGTTATTATTTAAGTCTTGATTCTGCCCTGAGTGACCCTAAAAATCCAAAGACTCCCATATGTAAAAATATTCTTCAGAGTTGAGCAAAGATCAGCTCCTGAAAGAGAAATTTCGGTGGCAAAGGGACTATAAAAATGGTCCATTAAATTCTTAAAAAATATGAATATCAAAATGGTTACAGACATGCTGGGAGATTTTTATGGATTCAAGGAGTCTAAGGAGATATGATAACTCAATACAATATCAGATCCTAGACTAGATCTTATATTGGAGAAATGCTCTAAAGGATATTACTGGCTAAACTGACATCACTGAAATACAGACAGTAGATAAAACTCGATGTTATTGTTCAAATTTCCAAATTTGAGATTCTCTGGCTTTAATCACATAGCCCCCACACATATGCTATTCCAACTTCAAAACAGTTGTTTCAGGCTCTGTCTCAGTGAAAAGCAGCAGAATACACTTATCACAACTGAGGTCCTAACGTTTCTGTTTGCAGAATCTAGAAAAAGAACACAAGGGAAAATGAAATAAAAAACACACACCATGCACAAAAATATAAAATTAATACAGAAATATAAAGAATTATATTTATAACATGGAGGTTTCAGGAACTGAGAATTAGAGTGTACGTTTTGGAATCAGTAACAGCTGAGTTCTAATCTTTGCTCTGTCCAATAACAACCATGTGATCTGGAGCAGAACATTTTGCCTTTTTGTTCTTTAGTTTCCTTTCTGGAACCCAGAGACAGAAATCCTCTGTGTTTGTAGGGGGGAAAATGCTAGCATATGAAGAAAATTCCTGATAAGAAAAGTTTAAGGAAGGAAAAACTAGATACCAAATAATCTCCTACCCCAAGATTTAAGTGGACTTCATGGGTATTCATTGGAGTCTAAAAAGCTTTGAAGTCTACAGGAATTTGTGGTTGCGGTGAGGTAGAGAAGAGAACAGAGGAAAGAGAAAGGCCTCATTCACTAAGGACTTTATCAGAATTATGTGCTTTATATGTGACCTTATTTATTTAGTATTTAGGATCTTATGATATTTTTCTATGTTGCTGATGGAAATGGAGATTGTTAGAATGCCTTCATTTTGGCAATATCTATTCAAATAAAAAAGTGCATATGTGCACAATGAAGCTTATATAGGCATATTTACTGCACTACTGTTCTTTTTAAATATATTTTTTTACTTTTTGTTGATTTGTTTATTTATAGCATGAGCAGAGAAGAGGCAGAGAGAGAAGAAGAGAGAGAGAATGCCAAGCAGGCTCTGAGCTGAGAGCACAGCTGAGCCAATGTGGGGCTCGAACTCATGAATCATGAGATCATGACCTGAGCCAAAATTAAGAGTCAGACACTTAACAGATTGAGTCCCCTGGGCTCCCATTCTGCAGTATTGTTCTAAAAGCAAATTCATGGACAATAAGTATCGATTAAGGGGATCAATTAAATAAACTATTATACATGCATGTCCTTAAAGACTACATCCATGAAATAGAATGAGACATTAGCATATACTGATAGATTATGTGTGTTTACCAAAGAAAATAAGTTTGGTAATGAAGGCTACTATTTTTGCTGGGCAGTGGTGGTGTGGGAAGGATATATACAGACCAATCTACGTCTTCAAAGGTGCTTTTTTTACACTTAAACTATCTCTGGAAGACCACACAAAAATTGAATAATATTTTTCAGAAGGGGAATTTGGAGACACAGGAGGCAAACTTACTCTTTCCACTCTTTCCTTTTTAAATTTTCTACATTTGCTACAAAGTGCTCATATTATTTTTTTTATATTACCTTCTAGAGAAAAGATTTGTTTTTAAACAAATTTCCAGCCATCTGCTTACTTCCCAAACCCTCCCCCAGCCCACACTCCTCCTCCAGGCTTTTGGTTGTGGTGGCAGCTCACCACTGGTTTTTTTCAGCAAGAAGCTGCTGGACTTGTGATTTAAGGTAAGCGTGGGAAGGATGGAAATAAATAACCCAAGAGGGAGCGT
Source organism: Mungos mungo (assembly GCA_004023785.1). Taxonomy (NCBI): domain Eukaryota; kingdom Metazoa; phylum Chordata; class Mammalia; order Carnivora; family Herpestidae; genus Mungos; species Mungos mungo. The sequence goes on from PISW01013212.1 coordinate 17,213, forward strand.
GTGACACAGGTGGACTTTTACTGTTTACTCCATATCTTTTGTTATTGCATATGTAATCATGTGCATATAGTGTTGCAGGATCGTTGAGCACTGATTGTCAAAAAAGAATTCTTGAGATGTTTTACAGTGCAATTTAGTAAGTTTATTTAAATGGCACCAGGACAGGACGCAGGCAGAAATATCCACACTTTTGCTGTATGAAGCCAGAGCTTATATGCTTACTGTTAAAGGGAACGGGGATGTGCAGGGAGTATTAGATCATGTTTTCTTAGAGTTTCTACTCATAAACTATGTTTGCAAGATTTCTCTGGTGCTTATCATTTAGCTGGATATTAACTATTGGTGAGATATACAGGCAGTCATGAGCAAGACTGTAAGAACGTAGCAACTGTAATGCCCAGATCTCCGGAGACCCCCAGAAATGAACCACCAGAGTCCAGAGTCAAAGCCAAACAGCAAGGGTCGTTTATTGCAGGTTTGAACCTGGGTCCTCTGCTCACTCCAAGCTGGTGAAACGGAGAGAGCCAGAGAGCCCAGGTTCGAACGTGCAATAAACGACCCTTGCTGTTTCGCTTTGACTCTGGACTCTGGTGGTTCATTTCTGGGGGTCTCCCGAGATCTGGGCATTTCATATGGGGGCTCGTCTGGGATTTCCCCCCCCCCCCCCCGAAAGCCCGCCAGACCCCAAGTCAACGGGTCACTTCTGACTCCGATCGGTAAGTGAGCCGGCTCAGTCTGTCTGTCTGTGTTTCCCTGTTTTGGCAGTGTTTTGACTAAGTCTGTTCGTTCGGTAAAGTCCGCGCGTGGTGGGGATTGAAGACTGGCAAAAATCCTGGTGGACGCACTATAGGATAGCCAGTTGGGAACGGGAGGAGACGTCCCCCGGCCCCTGGGGCACTATTTGTGCCATCAGTGCCAGGAGGATCCTCGCTAGTGTTAACAGCGGGGCTCCATTGACCGGGGTACCAACGGTACCAGGAGCAGTTACGCCGAGGACGACTGCCAGACTCCATTAACCGGGGCACATCTGGGCGCTATTTGCACCATCTTTGTGTTATTTGTGTCATCTGGGCAATGTTGAGCCACGCGCAGCAATCTAGCATCCAATTGAATTGTGATGTGCTGTCACCCCTTCCCCCTCGCCATCATTGCAACTTTTGCCTTAATCCTTGCTATCGGATTGGCGGAAGTTGCCCCGGCCAGCTGGAGCGGCGGTGAAAGGTTTCTGTTGGCACTCACTCTACTTTTGTGGGTAGGATGTTTTGTTAGCTTCCGTTGTTTTCTCCCTTAGACCTTATTTGTGGACTTAAATCTCTCTGTCTTTCAGTCCTTAGCTAATCTTGAGTGTTTGGCGGGAGGATCCGCCATCTTGAGTGTTTGGCGGGAAGGTCCGCCATCTTGAGTGTTTGGCGGGAGGATCCGCCATCTTGAGTGTTTGGCGGGAGGATCCGCCATCTTGAGTGTTTGGCGGGAGGATCTGCCATCTTGAGTGTTTGGCGGGAGGATCCGCCATCTTGAGTGTTTGGCGGGAGGATCCGCCAGCTTGAGTGTCCTGAGTGTTCTGATATTCCCCATCAGTCCCCAGCCCAATTTTCTCAATCTTCTCTCCCCTACAGAACATGGGACAAAGCCAGAGTACGCCCCTTTCCCTTCTTCTAGCCAATTTCAGGGATGTCCGAGCACGAGGTCATAACTTAAGCCTGGATATCCGTAGGTCTAAACTTATCACCCTTTGCTGATCGGAGTGGCCTACTTTTGGGGTCGGATGGCCCTCAGAAGGCACTTTTTGCCTGCCAATAATTATAAAAGTTAGACTCCGGGTACTCCTACTGGGAAAAGAAGGCCACCCGGACCAGGCACCTTATATCCTTGTTTGGCAGGATCTTGTCGAGGACCCCCCCCCCCCCTGGATTTCTCCCTTCCTCTCCTCAAGATCCTGTAAGGTCCTTGCAGCTTGACCCGCTAATCCAACCAGAGCAGTGACACCAGCTGCACCAGTCCTCCCTGACAATCAGGACTCACTATTATTAGATCCTCCCCCATATCTTCCCCCACCTGTGGCCCCAATGCCAGAGCGCGGTCCACAAGCGGAACCTCTACAAGAGGGCCAAGCGCCTATGGGCCTACTAGGGGGAGCTGAGGGTGGGGCCGAAGGACCAGCCAACCGAACGAGAGGGCGAATTCAGCGGGACACAGCCCCCCACACTCCTGACTCCACAGTAGCTCTCCCCTTAAGGGAGATCGGCCCTCCGGATGAAACCGGTAATCCTCGACTCCAATATTGGCCCTTCTCTACCAGTGACTTATATAACTGGAAAACCCAAAATGCCCGTTTCTCTGATAACTCTAAAGATCTTATCGCCCTTTTAGAAAGCATAATGTTTATTCATCAGCCCACATGGGACAATTGTCAGCAGCTTCTGAGAATCCTGTTTACCATGGAGGAAAGAGAGAGAGTTCAACTCGAGGCATGAAAACTGGTTCCTGGAGATGATGGTCAACCTACTGTTAACCCTGACCTCATTAATGCAGCCTTTCCCCTGACGCGGCACGATTGGGATTATAACACCAGGAAGGTAGGGGACGACTGCTCACTTATCACCAGACTCTAATGGCAGGTCTCCGGGCTGCAGCACGCAAGCCCACTAATTTGGCCAAGGTGTACTCAATAATACAAGGTAAGACAGAAAGCCCTGCTGTATTCTTAGAAAGACTGATGGAAGCCTTTAGGCAGTATACTCCCATGGATCCAGAGGCTCCTGAAAATCAAGCCGCAGTTGTAATGTCGTTTGTAAACCAGGCCGCGCCTGATATTAAGAAAAAGCTCCAAAAATTAGAAGATTTAGAAGGTAAACAGGTACAGGATCTACTCCGCATTGCTCAGAGGGTATATAACAATAGAGACGCCCCTGAGGAAAAACAGCTTAAAGCCACTAGGGAAATGACTAAGGTCTTAGCAGCCGTTGTCCAAAAGGACCAGGGGAAAACCACAGACAAAAACCAATGCTTTCACTGTGGGGAAAAGGGGCATTGGAAGCGAAACTGTCAAAAAAGAAAGCAAGCCTACAAAAAGGCAAACACTTGGCAGCCCAAAGAGACTCCAGTCCTATTCACTGAAGATGCAGAATAGAGGGGACGGGGTTCGGACCCCTCTCCGAGCCCAGGGTAATCTTACAAGTGGAGGGGATTCCTATACAGTTCCTTGTAGACACAGGGGCTCAACATTCTGTGCTAACCAACCCTCACGGGAAAATTTCTGACAGATCAGCCTGGGTCCAAGGCGCAACAGGGACTAAAAAATATCCTTGGACCACCCAGCGTACTGTGGATCTGGGAACAGGAAAGGTAACCCATTCCTTTTTAGTCATCCCAGACAGTCCCTGTCCACTGCTGGGAAGAGACCTCCTCACCAAAATGGGGGCGCAAATTCACTTCCAGCCTGGAGGACCTATAGTGACTAATTCTCAAGATCAGCCCATATCGGTCCTCACCATACAGCTAGAAGATGAATACCGACTCCATCAAGTTCCGCCTCCCCCAGAACAAAATATTGACTTTTGGCTTAGCCGATACCCAGAGGCCTGGGCAGAAACCGGGGGAATGGGGTTAGCAAAACATAGGCCCGCCTTGTTCATTGAAATCAAGCCAGGAGCCGACCCTGTGAGAGTTAAACAATACCCAATGTCCACGGAAGCTAAACTGGGCATCACCCCGCACATCCGCCGTCTCCTTAAAATCGGAGTCCTCCAAAATTGCCACTCGGCCTGGAACACTCCCTTGTTGCCGGTGCGCAAACCCAACGGCAATGATTACCGGCCAGTGCAAGACCTAAGGGAGGTCAATAAACGTGTGATGGATATTCACCCTACCGTACCCAACCCATATACTCTTCTCAGCACCCTCAACCCAAACAAACTATGGTATACTGTCCTTGACCTAAAAGATGCTTTTTTCAGTCTGCTGCTAGCTCCTAAAAGCCAAGAGATCTTCGCATTCGAGTGGACAGACCCTGAACAGGGCATAAATGGGCAGCTCACGTGGACTCGGCTCCCACAAGGATTCAAAAATTCTCCCACATTATTTGATGAGGCTCTCCACGAGGACCTAAGTGAGTATCGGAGACTAAACCCTGAGATAACTCTTTTGCAGTATGTGGACGACCTCCTGATTGCCGCAGAGACCCAAGAGGTCTGCCTCGAAGGAACCAAGAACCTCCTTCGGACCCTGGGAGACTTAGGATACCACGCCTCCGCTAGAAAGGCCCAAATCTGCAAATCGGAGGTAACATACCTGGGGTACCTAATAAAGGGAGGGCAAAGGTGGCTCACCGATGCCCGGAAAGAGACAGTCCTTCGTATTCCATGACCCACTACACCTCGACAGGTGAGAGAATTTTTGGGGTCGGCGGGATTCTGTAGACTTTGGATCCCGGGCTTTGCAGAGATAGCCAAGCCTCTCTATGTAGCCTCCAAAAACCAATCACCCTTTGAATGGACTGAGGAGACCGAAAAAGCCTTCCAACAGATAAAGACTGCCCTTCTGTCAGCCCCAGCTCTAGGGTTGCCAGACCTCTCCAAACCCTTCCACTTGTATATGGACGAACATAAGGGCATTGCCAAGGCCGTACTAACCCAGCAGCTAGGACCCTGGCCCAGACCGGTGGCCTATCTCTCAAAAAAACTAGACCCTGTGGCCGCAGGATGGCCCCCTTGTCTGCGAATAATAGCAGCAACGGCCCTGATGGTCAAAGACGCAGATAAACTGTCTCTAGGTCAGGAGCTACATGTTACTACCCCCCGTGCTATTGAAGGGGTACTTAAACAGCCCCCTGACAGATGGATGAGCAACGCTCGGATGGTCCACTACCAAGGACTCCTATTAAATCCAACACGGATTATATACACCCCACCTCGGACCTTAAACCCAGCATCACTATTGCCAGATCCCGACCTAAGCTCCCCGCTCCATGACTGTGTTGATATCCTAGCACAGGTTCATGGAACTCGGGAAGACCTGAGGGACTAGCCCTTACCCGATGCTGAGTTTACTTGGTTCACCGACGGGAGTAGCTTCGTCCATCAGGGACAGAGGTACACAGGGGCAGCTGTAAACACCGAAACGGAAGTAATTTGGGCAGAGACTTTACCCCCCGGAACATCAGCCCAAAAGGCTGAATTAATTGCCTTAACACAAGCACTAAAGATGGGGAAAGATCGGAAAGTAACCATATATACAGACAGCCGATATGCCTTTGCTACAGCCCATATACATGGGGCGATATACTGAGAAAGAGGATTGCTTACAGCAGAAGGCAAAGATATCAAAAATAAGGACGAGGTGCTGGCCCTACTAACGGCTATATGGGCCCCTAAAAAGCTGGCCATTGTACATTGCCCAGGGCACCAAAAAGTGACTGATCCTGTCTCACAGGGAAATAACTTGGCAGATCAGACGGCTCGTCAGGTGGCACAAAAATCCATACCAGTGTTACCTGTAAAGTTGCCAGACCCCGGGCCAAGAGATCTGCCTCCACAACCTGAGTATTCGGCAGAGGACCTCGCTTGGGTACATAAACTTCCGAGAACCCGAACCAAAGATGGCTGGTGGTGGGACTCCAGAGACCACCTTATCTTACCCAGAAAATTAGGACAGGAAATCCTAACGAAAATACACCACTCCACCCATCTGGGCTCACGAAGGCTACAGGACCTCGTTCGCTACTCCAAAATAACCTTCAAAAATAAGTCTGAAGAATTAGAAAAAATAGTAACAGCCTGTTCCACCTGTCAGCTTCAGAATGCCTACCCTCATACTTCTTCCCAAGGAAACCGTGAAAGAGGAACTTTGCCTGGAGCCTACTGGGAAGTAGACTTTACTGAGGTAAAACCTAGTAAATATGGCTATAAGTACTTATTAGTGTTTATAGATACCTTTTCAGGATGGACAGAGGCGTTTCCTTCCAAGAATGAAACCGCACAGGTAGTAGCAAAAAAATTACTAAGAAATCTTACCAAGGTATGGATTTCCGGTCATGATAGGGTCAGACAACGGATCTGCCTTCGTTTCCAAGGTAAGTCAGGGACTGGCTTCCATACTTGGGGCAAATTGGAAATTACATTGTGCTTATAGACCCCAAAGCTCAGGACAGGTTAAAAGGATGAATAGAACCTTAAAGGAGACCCTAACCAAATTGACCATGGAGACTGGCGCTAATTGGGTAGTCTTACTCCCCTACGCTCTGTACAGGGTTCGAAATTCCCCTTACAAGCTAGGTCTCACACCCTATGAAATTATGTTCAGCAGGCCCACACCTATTGTACCCGACCTCAAATCTAACCTAGTCCAGTCTGATCAGAATAATAACTTTTTGTTGTCCCTTAGGGCCCTGGAGCGGGCTCATAAGGCAATATGGCCCAGACTAAAAGAGCTGTATAAGACGGGACCCCCACCTGCGCCTCATCCCTATCATCCAGGAGACTGGGTCCTCGTCAAACGACACCGACAAGAAAACCTGGAACTCAGGTGGAAGGGACCTTATCAGATTATCCTGACAACTCCCACTGCCGTCAAGGTTGATAACATCCCTGCCTGGATCCACCATACCCACGTCAAGCCTGTTGACCCATCGGATCTCATAGAGCTCAACAACAAAGACATCGCCTGGACAGTTAACCGGAGTAAGGACAATCCTCTAAAACTGACCTTGCGCCGACGATCGGCTAAGTAGTAACCGCAATGCTTACTACACTTGCCCTCTTCCTAAACGTGCGCATTTTACCTATAGACACTAACCCCCATCGACCTTTTAATCTAACCTGGATCATCGTAAATACCTACACAGGGGATATCGTAGCTCAAAACTCCTCCGTGGCCCCCCAAAACACCTGGTTCCCAGACTTAACCTTCGACCTACAAGACTTAGAGTTTAGTCCGGCCTCAGAGGGCTGGAGCCCAGAGAGCCTCTGGTTCCCCTTGGTCCTAAAAGAAAAATGGTTTTACGTTTGTCCGGGACATAAAAACAATAACAGGGCCTGGAGGCAAAAATGTGGGGGGACTGATTACTATTTTTGCGCAGCTTGGGCATGTGTCAGTACCGGAGATATCTGGTGGCCTGCTCCCATCAAAGATGACTTAATTACCGTCCGCAGAGTAGACAAAAGGCCCAAAAATTACTTAAAGGCAGGTTCGGGGTGGAAAAATGGCTGCAGTCATAACACTAAATGCAACCCAATAGTCATTAGTTTTACCAAGGAGGGAAAATCAAATAACTGGTGGGAGACTGGCTATTCCTGGGGACTCCGTATGTATGACTCATGGCAGGGAGGCGCCCCAGCAACCCTTTTTACTATACGGCTCCTTGTTCGACCCACTACAACCATTAGCGTAGGACCCAATCAGATAACAAATAGGCCCGTAAAATCCCCCACACAGGCAAGTAAGCTGCGCCCCTCCACCTCAGTACAACCGACCAATCAAACCACTCATGCCCCTGTACCAGAGCTAAAGATACAGGCCATAAAAGAAACAAACTCCTTGTGGAAACTACTGACAGCTACTTATAAGACCCTAAACCTGACCAATCCCAATTTAACCAAAGCCTGCTGGTCATGTTATGACATAAAACCTCCTTTCTATGAAGCAATAGGCCTAATGGCACCCTTTAATCTGTCCAATGATAAATCACCTGTTGCCTGTAAATGGGATCGGAAGGGACCGGGACTCACTTTCCAGGTAGTCACAGGCATAGGAACTTGTATAGGAAACTTCCCTCATGATCAACCCCAGATTTGCGCCTCTGCCAACCAGACCATAACCCAAACTAAATGGATAATTCCACCTCCTGACGGCTGGTGGATCTGTTCTAAAACAGGACTCACCCCATGTGTCAACTGGAACATTTTTAATGCAATCACAGAGTATTGTATCATGGTATTAGTGCTCCCTAGAGTCATTTACCACCAGGAAAATGACATATATAACGTATATGACATATGGACAGGAGGGACATCAATTAAACAAGCAATCAGGACCAAACGAGAACCTTTCACGGCCATAACCCTGGCCACACTATTTGGCCTGGGGGTAATAGGGGCAGGAACAGGGATCTCCTCTTTATTCAGCATCAAGGGTTTTCAAACCTCAGGGCTGCAGTTGATGAAGACATAGCTAAAATAGAAGAATCAATTACCCATCTAGAAAAATCTCTCACCTCCCTATCTGAGGTTGTCCTACAAAACAGAAGAGGGTTAGATCTGCTTTTTCTCCAGCAGGGAGGTCTATGTGCAGCCCTAAAAGAAGAGTGTTGTTTTTATGCTGACCACACGGGGGTGGTTCGAGACTCTATGGCTAAAGTCCGAGAAGGTCTAGCTAAACGAAAACGAGAAGGAGAGCAGCAACAGGGATGGTTTGAATCCTGGTTCACTTAGTCCCCCTGGCTAACCACCTTACTTTCGGCTGTAGCTGGACCCTTGTTACTGTTACTCCTCCTCCTAACTCTTGGACCATGTATTCTTAACAAGACCATAGCCTTTGTTCGCGATCAACTCAACATTTCAGTCATGGTCCTTAAAACCCATTGTCAACCCCTAGACATAGAGACGGAACTATAATAAACCCATATCCAAGGATCCAAGATTGGATCCCCCGGTACAAGAGACAAGGCCCGAAACCTTGGATTAGACCTAGACAAACCGGAACTTACGTGATCTGTGCTATTTCTGTAACTGTATGAGTCCTAAAAAGAAGATTAACACTTAACCTGCCCCGTTTGTTCTGCTTCTGTACATACGCTTGAGGCGCTGTGTGTAGGGTGGGGTCAGCCATGTGGCTCGACATTAGGGCGGGGAGTACTGGATGTTCAAATTGAGGAGGGATCCAATCAGGGAATGCCGAATGTCTGAACTTAGATATTGACCAATGCAAGCGCTATAACAATGGAACGCCCCTGACTTGCTTGGGCCTGCCTATAAAAAGGACATGAGCCGCCTGCTCGGGGCTCTCTGCCTCCCTCTGCTCTATCAGCTCGGAGGGTACAGAGATCCCGGGTTCAAACCTGAAATAAACGACCCTTGCTGTTTGGCTTTGACTCTGGATTCTGGTGCGTCTTTCCTGGGGTCTCCCGTGATACGGGCATTTCACAACCAGTATGTATTTGTTCTTTAGCAGAACTATGCAGGCTATATAGATCAGCCTTCTGCACTAAAGTGAACATTTTTCTGCTTCTATCACTCTCAGTAGTACCCTTTGAAAACGGAGAATTTGTTTATTTAAAGACATCCCCAGACCCCTTCTCAATCCCTCTCCTCCCCAACTGTGGACACCCACAAACCCCTAGTTCACCAGCCAGAGTGTGGAGAGCCTTCGGCTCAAGGAAGGGGACTGAAGGGTGGGGATCAACCCTAGGAAAAAAATGTCTTACTGAGGGGGAACCGAGGTTTAGAAGGATAGCGTTGCTTTTTTTTTTTAACTAAACAGGAACACAAATATATCTACCAGGCAGTAGGTAAGGGGGAAATAGGCCTTAAAATCCTTAGAATCATTAACTGTGAAAGAAATTTAAAGCGGAACCATACTATTTGAAAAGTAAGGAAGCTCGCGCGCTGCATGGCGGGATTTGTAGTCCCCTCCGGGATGGCCCTCAGTGCGGCTGCGCAGGGGAGAGACGCTCTTCCGGGCGCAGGCGTGCGGCAGCGGAGGCAGGACTGACTGGGCCGAAGTGGCGGTATCCTCGCGGGCCACCGGGAGCTTGCCATGGCAGTTCCTGCGGCGGCCATGGGGCCCTCGGCGCTGGGCCAGAGCGGACCTGGCTCAATGGCTCCCTGGTGCTCAGTGACCAGCGGCCCGACGCGCTACGTGCTGGGAATGCAGGAGCTGTTCCGCGGCCACAGCAAGACGCGCGAGTTCCCTGCGCATAGCGCCAAGGTGCACTCGGTGGCCTGGAGCTGCGACGGTCGTCGCCTTGCCTCGGGGTCCTTCGACAAGACGGCCAGCGTCTTCCTGCTGGAGAAGGACCGGTTGGTGAGCTGTCAGGGAGCGGCCCAGCCGGAGAGAGGGGCTGTGGTAAAGTGAGGTGTGGTGTTGAGGTAGAGAACCGGGATGGGAAGAGGGGGTGGAGGCAGGGGGTGTGGGGATGATGGGGGTGTGCAGTGCACAAGAGAGGAGTGTGGGAGTGACGAGGCTGGTGGTTAGGGGTCAGCAGGGGGTGTGGTGTGGTGGAGAGGAGGACGGTGGTGGTAAGAGGGAGGTGGGGGGTGTGAGAGAGTGTAGTAGTTGGGGGGAGT
>PISW01013213.1:0-27476 GCA_004023785.1 Mungos mungo
TTCAGAATGCAACAAGATTTATATATGGGAAATGCCATCCTTGCTGACTGTAATAGGGATTGCAACTGTCCAACTAAAACATGGGATCCTGTGTGTGGAAACAATGGTGTGTCATATATGTCGGCTTGTCTTGCTGGTTGTGGGACATCCGTTGGAGCAGGAATAAACATGGTAACGCTTTGTATTGGCCTTTTTTTTTCTTTTCTTCTTCTTCTTTTTATTATTTATTTTATTTTTATTTATTTATTTTTTTTACAAAACTTTGGTTTTATGGATTGCACTAGAACTTTCCCACATGAACTGGGCCTACATTTGATAAGAGTAAAAGTAAAGTTTTTCTATATGTTCACTTGATTTACCTTTTATTTTACAAATCTTAATTTAAGCTTCCACAGCATCTGACCACTCATCTTATTTTTAATCAAAAAAAATTATTTGAGTATAGCAGACACTGATCGCGGAAATTTACTTTCATAGCAGTTGGCATTATTACCCAGGTAATTTGTTTTAAAAATACCCTGGATTGAAATATTTTTATCATGGAGATAAAATTTGTGGTTTTGATATAATCTACCTAATTGCTTTTATTTCCCCCTATTTCCCCCTGTATGGATGTATGCATGTATGCATGTACTTTCTGTGTTTTTCACATTCTTACAGCTCTTTTAAGAAAATGGAACTAGGTTTTTTTTTGTTTGCCTAAAAAATATTACATTTAAATGTTGGTTGATGATAAAGTAAAATACAACATTTAATTCTAATTAAAAACTGGAAACATGAGAATTTTAAAAGGATTGACTTTACTCTGTTTTTGAAATAAACTATATATTTAAAACAAAGTTTTATATTTGTAAGTATCTAAATATTTCAACTGAGTATTCCAAATCAAATTTTGTTTGTCATACTTCATTTTGTAACAAAAACAGTATGTGTTTTTAAAAGGCATGTCTTTAGGGTAGTTGAGTTACTGCAAATTTACTCCATATATTTAGAAATAAATACCATTTTTCTAAAACCACCCATCAATGTTTTGCTTTGCTACACTCCTCAGAGGCACCATAAAGGAGATGAGAATAAAGGGAATAAATATTCTCTATCTTGATCCAGTTGCCTATGTACAAAATATTTGTGATTTGTGTTCAAAATTTACTTTCTTAAATAGGATAATATTATTTCCTGACAGGTGTTCCAAAATTGTAGCTGCATTCCAACATCAGGAAATTCATCTGCAGTTCTTGGCCTGTGTGACAAAGGACATGACTGTTCCATGATGCTCCAGTACTTTTTAATCTTGTCAGCAATTGGCGGTTTCATTTATTCTTTATCTGCCATACCTGGATATATGGTTCTCCTAAGGTACAGAAAATGTTTTATTTATATTCCTTTAGGGTCCTTTATTAAAGCACCTTTTTCCAAGAAAGCCACCTGGGTCCACATTGTCCTCTGGTCGCATATGTCATTTATTAAAAGTTTCACAATAGGCATTGTCGAATTTTACAAAATTTTAAAAGTTTAGGAATATATATATTCATATTTTGCCACTTCTCTCCCTATCTTTCCTTTCTTATATTTTGCAGTTAAATTAGTGAACATCTCATTGTTTAGCACAAAAAGAGATATGTTTATATTTTAGGTATACCACATGAAATGGTTATTTTGATGGGTAAAGAGTGGTTGCCTTGCAGTCATGCCTTGCATGGTCCAAACTACTAGGCAGCAGAGGGCAAAGCTGTAAGAAGCCTGTGTCGCCAGTTCCTAACTACAGGGCACTGAGCAGGTCCTTTGGTCTATTTGAGCTTCATTTTAAATAAATAGTAAGCATAATAATAAATGCTTGGCTCTGTTATAAGGCGATTGTGAAATACAAGTGATGAAGGGCTTTCCCACACAGGGAACTGCAGAGCTAAGATTCAGACTTAGGTGTGTTCTTGTCATTCTTATTCCAGCATTCTTCATGTCTAGTACACAATTGTAAACATCTCTAGTAAACAAAATTTGCATTTCCCCCCTTTTTCTTCATTTTTCATTAGAACTTAGAAGCAGACTTAAGTTCATTGTGATTCTCAGTTCACAGCACATTATCCTCACAGGCTGGGATAAATTTTCACTCTTGTTTGATTTCACTTTTTTTCATTCTATTTTTCACTTCCTCTCACCATAGGCACCCATATTAATATGAGAGCTATATGAACTTAACTATGTATTTTCCTTTGTAGAATACTAATATCTTTTTGTGAGTACATGTTCCTATATTCACAAGAGTGGTGCTGTGCTATAAATCTTGCTTTGGTTTGCAAGGCACATGTGTACAGATACTCACCAAGTACTGCTTAGTACGTTTGAGTTCTCACACCTTGCCCACATGAAAGTTCCTGCCTTCTCACAGCCTCACTAGCACTTGGCATTATCTAACTTTCTGACTTGGACTAGTCCAATGAGTGTTAAATGGTAGTTCACTGATACTTCAATATGTGATTTCCTGATTCACTGTGTTTAAACATCTTCAAAAATTTTTTTTAGCTGCTTAGGCTTCTGCTTCAAGATGCTTACTGATCAATGGGCACCTGGGTTGCTCAGGCAGTAAAGTATCTGACTTCGGCTCAGATTTGCTTGTGAATTTGAGCCCTGCATCCGACTCTGTGCTGACAGCTCAGAGCCTGGAGTCTGCTTCTGAATCTGCGTCCTTCTCTCACTCTTCCCCTCCCCCTCTCCTGCTCTGTCTCTGTCTCTCCCTCAAGAATAAATAAAACATTAAAAATTTTTTAAGTAATAAAAAGAAACCTTTTTGATTTTCTTTGCTAATTTTCTATTATGCTTCATATACTTTTCTTGGTGATTTTGCTGATTACTGTTTAAATTATAAATATTAATGTAATATTGCTTACATGGTACAATTATCTCCTAATCTCTCATCGTTTTTTTAATTTCTCCACACTATCTTTTATGAAATTAAATCCTAAATTCTGTTGTACTGAAACCTTACAATTTTCTTACCTTAGGGTTTGTGTGTTGGGGAGTCACATTTTATGTGTTTTTATATTCCTAATTTATACAAACTGACCTAAATATTATCCTAATAGCTTTACAGCTTTACCTTTTACATATGTTTCCTTTTTTTAAAGATTTATTTATTTTTTGAGAGACAGAGACAGAGCATGAGCAGGGGAGGAGCAGAGAGAGAGGGAGAGAGAGAGAGAATCCGCAGCAGGCTCCGTGCGGCCAGCACAGAACTCCACATGGCACTTGAACTCATGAACCGTGAAATCATTGCCTGAGCCAAAGTTAAGAGTTGGTTGCTTAACACCTGAGCCACCCAGGCACCCTATCTCTTCACTTCTAAACCTTACACATCTTTGGCTTTTAAATTTTTCTTAAGCATCAATGTGGACCTACGAAACTATGTTAAACGATAGTGATGATAGCAAGTATTCCTGTACTTTTCTAATCATAATGGAAACCGTATACATTTTTCCATGATGATATTTGCTATATTTTTTCAGTATGTAGTTTTCATCTAGCTTCTAAGTTTCTAATAATGAAATATATATTAAATGTTATTAGATGTATTTTTCTGCATTATGATTCTATAATTTTTCTACTTAGTATTTTTGGTGTAGTGAAATAAAATGGTAGATTTTTTTATGTTGAACTGTTTGCATGGATAAAAAAATCCATACTTAATTATATTTTTATATGTGGCCTGGTTTGTTTAAATAATACTTTATTTAAAACTGTTAGCTATGTTGATAAATAAAAAGACATATTATTTTTATTCTTTTTTGTTTGTTTTGGATTCATTCTGGGCCCCACAAAATGAATTGATAAATTTTCTATTTTTAATTTCTTGAACTATTTACATTAAATATCTGTTGAAAGTTATATAAATCTACCTGTGAAAGTATTTATACTTTGGGCTTATTGGGACAGTGATATTACTATTTCCATTTATTCAGTATTAGTGCCTATTCACATTTTCCATTTCTACTTAAACGTTTTCATGCTTGCTAGTGTATAGGTGTTTATAATATTCCTTATTATTCTGATATTCTCTGATGTATCTGAAAGGTTTTCCTTTTTCTTCTTATGTATTTTGTTTATTTGCCCCTTCTTTACTTTTTCTTGATCACTGTTGTCAGAGGCTTGTCTATTTTATTTTTCTCTTTTTAGAGAACCAGTTTTTGGTTTTGTTAATATTTATTTCACATAATCCTGCTCTTCTTAATTTTTTTTCTTTTAGGCTTGCTCTATTTTTCTTTATCCAACTCTTTGAGTTTAATACTTAGGTCATTTGTTCATTCTGATTACTGTACATAAATCTATACATTTCTTTCCAAATATTGCTTTAGTAATGCTTCAACTAGTATTTTCAGTGAAGTTTATTTCTAATAACTATTTTGTAATTTCATTTATGATTTGCCACACCAGACCAAAGTTTACTTATTAATGTGTTACATAATTCCATATTTATAAGAACTTTCTATAGGTATCATTTACTATTATCACTCCATTTTTATGTTCAGACAACTTAATCTTAAAGACTACAGGTTGGAGAGATGGAATTTTAAGGTTTTATTTGGGGCCTAGTGCATTTTTTTAGTATTTCATGTTTTTCTGAAAAGAATGTGTAACTGAATTTTGGGTATTAGTTCCCATATCTCTTGGATTGAAGTGAAGCATTGCATTATCCAAATTTTGTAAGTGTATTCTTGTTTTTGTCTGCATTAATTCATTAGTTTTTCAGAGATGAGTGTTCAAATCTGTAAATATTGCTGATGTATTTCTCCCTATGAGTCTCTCAGTTTTTAAGTTTATGCATTTGGAGGCTATATTATAGGATGCAAATGTACCTTTGATCATTATATTCCTATTGTTAACATCACTTAATTTTCTTCTTTATCTTTTAGTTATTTCTTTAAGAGAATTATATTTTGTTTCTTATTAAAATGGAAGTTCTAGCTTTCTTTTGGTTCATTGTTACCTGTTATATCTTTTCCTTTTCCTTCAATCTTCAATCTTTTATTTTGCTTCATATGTAACAAATTGTTACATATGATTTTGTAATCCCAAGCAGGCTCCACACTGACCATACAACCTGATGCAGGACTCAAACTCATGAACCATGAAATCATGATGTGAGACAAAACCAAGAGTCGGACACTTAACTGACTCAGCCACCCACACACCCTCTCATTTAGATTTCTTGTAATTATTGTGATAAGACTCTTTTTGCTATTTTATTTAACATAGCCTATTTATTTGACTTTCTTTTTACTTATTTTTCTTGCTTTCCATCATACATCGTACCTTTATCTGTAAGGTATATATTTTAAGATCCCCAATAGATGCCTGAAACCATGGATAATAATAAGCCCTACATGTTTTATGTTTTTTTCTAAATATACATAACTGTGATAAAGTCTAATTTATAATTTAGGCAAAGGAGAGATTAATTAATAATAAAATAGGACAATTATAACAATATACTATAATGAAAGCTAAGTGCATGTGGTCTATCAAAATATCACATTGCGCTGTACTTACCCTTTTGCTTCTTGTGATGATGTGAGATGATAAAATGCCTCCATGATGAGATGAAATGAGGTGAATGATGGAGCCTTGTGATATATAGACCATAGCACTCAGCTGCTATTGATCTGCTATGTCAGAAGAACCATCTGCTTACAGACCACAGTTGACTGTGGGTAACTGAAACTGTGGAAAGTGAAACCACAGATAAGGGGAAACCACTGTATATGTTGGATTTTCTTCTGCTGCTTTGAAAGTTGTATCTTTCAAATGGTCAGAATGATTATTGAAAGTCTTAATTACACTTATGTTTTGCTCATTAATTTAAAAATTTTTCAGAAATAATGTCCTCCTCTTAATAAAACAAATACTTAATCATGCTCTCTTCATGTCTCTATTCTCTTCTCCCATCTCTTGCCAGGGTCATATTGTAGAATTTAACACCTGGACTTTGAATAATATACTTGTGCTGTCTCTATTTTTGTGGGATCTCCCTGGATCTCCTACTATGATGGTAAAGGGATGCAACATCAATGCCACTCTGCCAGTTTAAAGAACAATTTGAATTTTTTCAGCATTTTCCCAGGATGTACATGCTAACTTTTTCTGATTCCTAGGTTCTAGAAATTGATGTTATAATCAATGCCAATCAATGCTAGAGTTTGTAGATCAGTTTACACTGTTGACACAGTTTAAATAATGACAGCTTAAATTAGTATTTCACACTTCTGTTAGACATTAAGTGGTATATTAGAGATAGAGAGTAATAAAAATTCTTCAGAAAATGTAAATGCCCTACTTTATGTATTAAATGGAAGCCAGTGGACTAAGAGGGTCACACTGGGTCTCCTGGCTTCTCTTAACGTCCTTCTGAATAAATCACTGATGTTGTCTAAATAACCTATGGGTCAGGTAGATAATGTCTACACCAACCTATGAGGTCGCTCAAATTCAGCAAAATCTTTATGTTAAGAAAATGCCAATAAGATGACATTTTTGCTAAAAATATACTTTCGTGAAGAAAGCTACTTTTATTTTCTCAGCTTTGAGTTAATCAGGGAAGGAAAGGGAGGGAATACAGTGGAACTCTCAAAGTGAATTCTTTGAGGAGCTGGCCATGGCGATGCTGGAATGAGTGAGACACATGAAGGTCCACTGCAGAATTATAGTCCTGTTTCTTCAGGAACTTCAGGCAACAACGCACAAGTGGTGGGATTTTTGGAGAGAATGAAAGATCTGTGTGGCTCTTGAAATGATACCAAATCGCTTAAAATATGTTTGCTTTGGATTTCTTTGTCACATTCCTTTCAAAAATGTTATCCTTGTTTTCTTTCTGCCTTTCATTTACTTATATAATTCTTGGATTTTCTGTATTATGTTAATACAAATGACTTAAATACAGCTAGGGTTGCATTATTCTTGTTTTAGGCTGAAGGTTTAATCAAAAACTACTGCTTCAATAAGAACTACTGTTTCAGTGGATATTGGGATAGAAACTAATATGAAATATTTTGTTCTCTGATAACTTTCTGATAAAAATGAATGAGCAAAAAGTGATGGGTAAAACGCCAAGAATCAAAAGTAAGGCTCCTGTGTAGGCTACAAACTGGATAATCAGGCCTTGAATAACCAAGATTTGAGCATGCAAAAAACCATGTTCTAGTGCCCAGTGTGTAACCAGCATTTACAAACACTTTTTTTAAAAAGAAACTATGACAGTGTTTAAATCTCTATTTTAATTTTACTTATGAATTTAATTATTTTTTAGGTGTATCAAGCCTGAAGAGAAGTCTCTTGGTTTGGGGTTACATACATTTTGCACAAGAGTATTTGGTAAAAATTGTTCTTTTTTCCAACATCATATGAGACCACAATTAACTACTAAGTAAATGAAATTGTTCTCTCTCCAAGTATAACAAATATCCCTTCTATTTGCAGCACCTAATAATTTGTATGAGATTAAGGTATAAGAAAAAATGTAGAACTCCTCCTTCTTACTTGAAAATGACCTATCTGAATTAATTCTACTTTTCACTTATTCTAAGATTTGAAAAGCAAATGAACAAAAAATGCTTTGTTGAAGTAAAATGTATACATGATTGGTCCAAAGCATTACAGAAAAATATAAAGAGAAATTAATTCAATGCTTTTCAATATCGATAATTTTATATCGCATTTATCTATCACATTACTTATCCTTTATAACTTAGAAATGTTATAGTAAAAGTAATAACTTCTAATATCTAAATGAAATTTAAAGCATTTAATTCATATTTCACTTTATTTATTCTACAAATAGAGAAAACTGAAATGTTTACAAACAAAATAATGTACCTTAATTCTTACCTTGTTGGATTTTTCCTCTCTTTAATTGCAGCTGGAATTCCTGCACCTATATATTTTGGAGCTTTAGTGGATTCTACATGTTTACACTGGGGAACTTCAAAATGTGGTGAGTCAGGAGCATGCAGGATATATGATTCGACCAACTTCAGGTAAAGATAATAATTTCGTAAAAGACTGCGTTCTAAGCATAGATTGTACATAAAATGGCACCATTCATGTATAACATTTTCTTTTTCAGGTACTAGACTACTTTTGGCTGTGTTTCCAGAATATATGCTAATTCTATATCTCTATTCCTTATTTATATACTAGGATTTTATTTCCTCAATGTTTTCAAAGTACTTGGTAAATATAAGCATGGATGACTTCCTTAACCTAGTCTTTCAAAATGATCTCTGTCAAATTGGTTGCAATCAACACATTATTGAAGGTAATAGCTATACATAAACTACCTTTAGAAATTATATTACTCTTTATAGTATCCTCATTGCATCCTACATCATTTCAACATCTGACTAGCCTGGACTTTACTTCCTTTTGCATCTACCTACTTTTCAAAATGATATTTTTCCTTCTTCATTAAATTTTGCTGACACAATATTCTTCATGTCTCATAAAAGCTTACTCTTTGGTTAGTATAAGTCTGATTTTCAACAAAACTCAAGATAATGTGTTTTTGAACAAAATACTTCCATTTGCTCTATTTCCATGGTTTTTGTTTTAACTTTAGAGACTTGAATTTTGTTCAGATTTATATTAATTTCTGTCAAGGGAGCAGTATAAAAATTCTTTCATTTACTAAAAAACAATTTAGCATTGTTTAGAATGTTCTAAGGTCTTATTTTGATTAGTAAAAGGACATATGGCAAGTACTATGAAGAGAGAAGACAGCATGAAATTCATGTTTTCATCAGTTCCCTAGCCCTCTAAAGCTCTTGAGAGGTAACGTGAAGGTGGCCTACACACATACTGTGCATGCGATTGGTTTGCTTCACAGTTGAGAAACCCAGAGATCACTGGTATAGATTGGCCTCACCCTGCTGCCAGGATTCCTATGGATTACAGCCTTAATTAAACGCTATTTTAGACAAGAGAGTTTTATTTGGTAGCATCTCTATCAGTCAGATTAACCTGAGTGGCTGATAAAGTGTATTCATGAGAAAACTTACCAGATGTTTATGTAGTGTAGAAACAGGAGGTTTCAACGGTTACTGTTGGTAAACCATTCTCCATGGGTCTCTTGCATTTCTGCAGATCTTGTTAGCAGAGGCTTTTGTTGCGGACTATCTTTTCAAGGATGTTTGAATAGTACATGATCTTGGAAGACATAGATGATATTTTCCTTTGGAGAGGAGTTTGCTGTCTAGGATAATAAAAGTAATAACTCTCTCTAGGGTAAAGGTTGGCAAATTTGCGTCCAACCCATTTAAAAGAATGGGATTTCCTAAATTCAGCATTTCTTAGCTGTGACCCAAACCAATTGTGTGCACAAAATTCACATAGGTCTCCCATGGTGGAATTTCTTTGGGACTTGAAGGTTAAGGAAACAAACCTGAACATGAAGCTTGTGATGATTGCTGTACTGTGAGTAAAAATGTCCTTTGCCTCTGACCTGGAAGTCTTGTATCTTCAGCCAGCATCCATGCAACTATGGGAGGCTAAACTGTCAGCTTAAAACCCAGGGAACATATAGGACTCTTATGGTTTGATGAATAGAAATACTGATTAACTTTAAATTCTGCCAAAGATGTAAAGACATAAGGATGGCCACTTACATTTACTCCAAGCTAATAGAAAGAAATATAATGATTAAGGAAAATTCAATAGAAGTAAGAAATAGGAAAATAAAAGCAGACAAAATAAGTTGAAAAAATAAGCCTAAATACATCAGGTTTCACAATAAATGTGAACCAATTGAACTTGATTCCTAAAAGTTACTTTTATGTGAGTTTCAGTGTTTTCAAAATTCCAGCTATATGCTGTTTACAAGACATAGCTTAAAAAATATATGGAAGAAAGATTGAGATAAAGGTCAGGAAAAACATACCAGGCAGATATTGAACCAAGCTTCTGTGGTTATATTAATGACTGTAAGACAAAACAGAATTTAAGGTGAAAGGGATTAACAGAGTTAAATAAGAATATTACTTAATAATAAAAAATGCTTAATTGATAATATGTAATGGTCACCAACCCATATATAGCTATCAACTTCATCTCAAATATAGAAAACAAAAAAAATTACAAAATAATGAGAAGAAATCTACAGAGTGGAAAATTTCAACAACTTTTCCACAAGAAAATATAAAATATAGGCAAAAAGTTAGTGAGGCTACAGAAAAATTTGAATCAGCAAATTGTACTAGTGTTATCTAATAAATATACAGCAATTTAAAAAATCCCAACCAAGAGAAAATACATTTTTCTCAAGCCTATAAAAAATATTTATTACAACTAAGTCTAATGCCACAAAGTTTAAAAAAATGTGTTGATATCTATAACCACTGTTTTCTGTCAATAATGCAGTGCAAATAGAAATCTATGATAAAATGTTGCCAAAATACTCACTTTTGAAATTACTTATAGGTAAAAGCATAAATTATAATAAAAATAATGAAATAACCAGAACTCTACATCAGTGAAAGCACTGAATAGGAAAATTTATGGGACCAAGCTAAAAGAATACTCAAAGGTATATTTAGAACTTTAAATGTATGTGTATATATATATATTTTACAAAGATTAAAAATTAATGAATTCATTATTTAGAAAAAAGACAATGTAATTTCAAATAAGGTAGAAAAGCTTGAGAAGTAATTCAGTAAGTTATGTATTGATATATTTCTTATTTCAAATAAGAACAATAGATACACTTTTTAATTTGAAAGGGATATATCTGGGTCCAAAGATAATACAAACATCATCCAGGACATCCAGCTTTCTTGAAGTAGAAATTGAACTGTAACATAAAGGAATAAATAAAAGCTGAGTACAAAGACTAAATGCAAAACTTCTAAGCCTAGAAATAGGAAGTGGTTTCTGGATGATCAGTTTCCAAAGAGAAAATATAGTACTTCCAAGGAGTCAAGAGATTAGATCCAGATTTAATGCTTAATCCATGAGATGCTGTTGAATACCCTTGAACTGGGTTGAATAATGTTCCTCAAAATTTCATGTCCACCCATAACCTCAGTATATGACTTTATTTGGAAATAAGTCTTGATTTAGAAATAAGTCTTTAAATTAGTGAAATTAAGATGAGGTCCTTCTGGATTAGAGTGAGCCCTACATCAAATCACCAATGTCCTTATAAAAAGAGGAAAGGAGGCAAAGAGACACATCCACACAGGACGAATGCCGTGTGGTCACAGAGGCAGAGATTTCAGAGTTGCCATCTACAAACCAAGGAATGCTATGGGTTGCTGCCAGCAGGCAGGAAGAGTCAAGGAAGGATTCCTTCTTGGAGCCTGTAGAGGATGCCTGGCCCTGCCAACACTTTGACTTCCGATTTACAGCCTCTCGAACTGTAAGAGAATAAATTTACTTTGTCTTATGGCATCAACTTTGTGGTGCATTGTTATAGCAGTCCTAAGAAACAAATGCAAACCTCTTTGTAAAAGAGATTTTAAAAGAATCCCTTTTGCACATCATTGCTGTGTTACTAAGGAGGAAACAAGACATAGATACATCCGAGAACCTGACCAAGCATTCTGCTCTCACTGTAATTAATCTCAGTATCACATTAAAAATTACCCTTATAAAAACTCGGTCTGGCCTCAGGAACAACAGGAAAGCTATTAGATTGGGAAGAATAGATACAGAGAAAGAACAAATAGAACAAATTTGGAAGAATAAATACAGAGAAAGAAAAAACACAGTCAATAAGAACAACTACAAAACTTTCAAAATTCTTTAGTTTTGCAAGCTAAAACTTAAAAACACATTAACAAATCTAATGGTGAAAAAGATAAGCACATAAATTACCAACTAAAACATGACTTCATTCCAGATTAAGTTTAATATAATGTAGGAGTTTGGCAAAGACTTTAAAATAAGTATGCTTAGCTAACTAAATAGGATTAAAATTAACAAATAAATGGCATAATATCCATTAAAAATAAACAAGAAATGATAACAAAAATCAAGTAGAAATAAGAATATGCATAAGAACTGAGAAATATTAGAGATTAAATGTATATCATTGAGATAATAAAAGGAATCCTAAATATATAATAAATTTGAAGTCAATATAGTTTAAATGAGAATTAGTGAACTGAAAGAGAATACAGAAGAATTTATCTAGAATGTAAATCAACAATGTGAACTTACTCAACAAAAATAAACACCTAAGTAATATTAAAGAGAAGTTAATGTCTTCTGCCCATTTCTTCACTGGATTATTCATTTTTGCACTCATAAATCTAACAGGAGAAACCTAATGGAGAACCATGGGGAGGGGGTGGGGGAAAGAGAGTTGGGGAGAGAGAGGGACACAAAACCTGAGAGACAATAGTACTAAAAACTGAACCAAGGGTTGAAGGGGGAGGGGAGTGGGAGGGTGTTGGTGGTAATGAAGGTAATGGAGGAAGGCACTTGTGGAGAAGAGCTCTAGGTATTATATGGAAACCAATTTGACAATAAACCATTAAAAAAAATAAAGGCTAGTTAACAATTAAAGCATACACCTCAAAAAAATTTCTACAAAGAGAAAGAGAAAATGGCAGATATAAATTTAAAAATTTAATGGCTTAGAATTTTCTATAATTTGAGACATGAATTTTCACATCAAAGATACATTTTAAGGCATAGTCAAAAATATATAAATGGGCATATCAGAGTAAAATTACAAATATTCAAGATTAAAAAAAACTCATGAAAGTTACCAGAGAAATAAATACGTGGCTTACAAAGAAGTAACAGTTAAACCAGTAGCAGGTAGTCACCAGGAACAATACAACCACATATCTCTGATCCTTACTGCTTTGTGATTAAATTGAAAAAAAAAACAAAAACAAAAAACAAAGCAAAACAAAACAAAACAAAAACTGCAAACCAAAGGGCAAGAAATGAGCAAATATCACTAAATATACATCTTCAAATTTTCTTTCTGACAGAAGACATTAGAGACAATGAAGAATGTTGGTAGTAAGTAAAAACTATTAAAGAAAACATCTGGGCAATTGCTAAGTTGTGTACTCTAAGACCCTGAGACGTATTTTACAGAAACTCTTGCTCACCTACACAAGGAGACATGTAAAAGGAGGTTTACTGCAGTATTGTTGATAATAGAAGAAAAGGTAAACAAGTGTCCAATAGGAAACTGGATTAAATTGTGGCATGTTCACACATTAAATGTGGTGCGATAGTTAAAAATATATAAAGTAGAACTGGGTGTATGAGCATAGTTTTAAAAAGAGGGGCTAGGGGCGCCTGGGTGGCTCAGTAGGTTGGGCATCCGACTTAGGCTCAGGTCATGATTTCATCTGTGGGTTGGAGCCCCTCGTTGGGCACTGTGCTGACAGCTCAGAACCTGTAGGCTGCTTTCAGATTCTGTGTCTCCCTCTCTTTCTCTGCCCCGCCCCTACTCATGATGTGTTTCTGTCTCAATAATAAATAAACATTTAAAAAATTTTAATAAAAAATAAATTAAAAGAGGGGCTAAAACAGAAATATTCAGAACAGGAGAAACCTAATGGAGGACCATGGGGAGGGGAAGAGGGAAAGAGAGTTGGGGAGAGAGAGGGATGGACATAAAACCGGAGAGACTATTGAACACTGAAAACTAACCGAGGGTTGAAGGGGGAGAAGGGGGGGAAAAGAAGTGGTGGTGATGGAGGAAGGCACTTGTGGGGAAGAGAACTGGGTGTTATATGGAAACCAACTTGACAATAAACTATTTAAAAAGAAAAGAAATATTCAGAATAAAATGTATAGTATTATGCCAATTATTTAAAATGTAAGTACATATAAAGCAATTGTATATGTTATAAATATATACACATACTTTGTAAAACTATAAAAATAAACTATAAACAAAATTCATAAAATCCAACATAGTGTTACATCTGGAAATGGCTAAAAGATAAAATCATAGGGGTACACAAGGGATTTAAATGTATTAATGCCCTCTTTTGAGTTGGTCTGAAACAAAAATGGCAAAATTTAATCATTTTAATATTATTTATTTTTTAAAAGATTTAAAAAATTTTTTCAACATTTATTCATTTCTTGAGAGACAGAGAGAGACAGAGTGTGAGTGGGGGATGGGCAGAGAGAGCAGGAGACACAGAATCTGAAGCAGGCTTCATGCTCTGAACTCACAGCACAGAGCCCAATGTGGGTCTTGTACTCACAGACCATGAGATCATGACCTGGGCTGAAGTCTGAGGCTTAACTGACTGAGCCACCCAACTGCCCTTTTAAAGATTAAAAAAAAATTTTTTTTTTAAATTTTTTGAGATAGAGAGAAAAAGTGAGCAAGCAGGGGAGGGACTGAGAGAGGCGGAGAGAGAATCCCAAGCAGACTCCAGGCTGTCAGTGCAGAGCCCAGCATGGGGCTCAAACCCACAAACTGTGAAATCATGACTGGAAAGAAATCAAGAGTTGGATGCTTAACTGACTGAACCACCCCAGGCACTTCAAAATTTAATCATTTAAAAATCCTGGGTCGTAAGTACACATTTTTTAACTTTTCCCCCCTGTATTCTTGAAGTATTTCATAATAAAATTTTAGAAGTAAAAAAAAGAAGAAGAAATAAAAAGATGCTGATATTACTAAATAAACTACAGACCATAGAGGTAACCAAGAAAATAAAACAGTTTTTGAGAAGATTAAAATATAATAATAACAATAATCTGGAAAGACAAATAGAGAGGAGACACAAACACTATGAAAAAAAGGACATATAAGTACAAATACTTAAGGATTTTAGATAAAGCAATTTGGAAACATTAAATAGAGAGTTTTCTAGATGAATATATATTATCAAATTTTACAAAAAACACCTAGAAAACATGAGTATTTTCAGAGCTATTTAAAAATGTGAATCAGTCAAAAATTCTCATCTTTCTAAGGCATCAAGTCCAGATTCTTTTAAGACAAGTTTTACCAACTTTCAAAGAACTGATGATTTCTGAATAATACAAGTCATTCTAAGCAATGGAAAAAAAGGGAAAATTTCCCAATTTATTTGCAAAACTAGGACAGTCTTGATATTCAAAAGGACAATTTCAGTACAAGGAAAAAATATAGACTGATTTAACTTATAAATCTATATGCAAAAATTCTAAATAAAAAATTAATAAATCAAATAAAATAATGTAATAAAAACTCAGTAATAGAATTTATATTAGGATTCAAGGATGGTTCAATATCAGAAAAATTATGTTAACCTAATATACTCTATTAATATAATAAAGGGGGTAAAATCCTGGATGTTCTAATAACTATATGTACAAAAATGATTGGGTCATACATTACGCATTCATAATGAAACTTTGAGCTAATTCAGAATAAAAGAGGAACTTTCTTAACGTGAATAACGTCATCTAAGGGGGCCGGGGTGCCTTGGTTGATTATGTGTCCAACTCGGGATTTTGGCTCAGGTCATGATCTCACACTTGTGAGACTGAACAGTGTCGGGCTTCATACTGAGCATGGAGCCTTCTTGGGATTCTCTCTCTCCTTCTCTCTCTGCTTCTGCCTGAGCTAACTTGCTCTCACTCTCTCTCTCAAAATAAATAAACATTTTTAAAAAGCCATAAAAAAACCCTCACAGAGTATATAACACAACTGATGGCAATTCTTTGGAAGCATTCTTACTAAATACTAGAGTAAAACTGTTGTTGTTATCAGTATTGCATTTAAATCAGAGGTTTGATTTGAAATAAAAAGATTTTAAAAACCTCAAAGATAAGAAAAGAAAAAAAGTGTGAATTTTCTAGATGAAAATTTCCAAAAAACATTTAACAAAAAGAATTAATAGGGGAGTTCAGCAAAGTTGCTTATATAAGATTGACATGCAAATTAATTAGCTGCTGTTTTCCTCATGGGAATGAAATATTAATAATAAAGATATTCAAAACTGGCTTGTACTCACCACACTAAGTAAGCTTAATATGTTTTAACTTTTTTTTTTATATAGATACATCTACCTTGGCTTGCCAGGAGCTCTAAGAGGAATAAGCTATATTCCAGCCTTTTTAATCCTCAATCTTTTGAAGAATCGTAATCTACCTGGTGAAAATGCCTCTTCAGGAACTGTGCTTGTAGAAGCAAAAACTACAGGGAAGGAAAATAAGTGCAAAGATATGGACCAAAATTCCAAAGTTTTGAATGATAATGAATTGATAACTAAATTGTAATGCCCTATAATATGCCTCTCAGAATTGTGGAATACACGTTTAACCTAATTGCTTTTAAAATCAATGGGGTAAGCGGGTAACATTTTCTTATCTTTATGAACCTCAATTTTTTGTTTTTTCACCCAAGATAAAAAATACTCACTGATGGTATTTCTGAAGCATCCATGGCAGTTGAAATTTTCCTCATAAAACATTTATAACCACCTTCAAAACAGGATATTAGAGCCAGTTTTATGTTTATGTTAAAATAGCAATTTCCCTTTTAACTCATATGAAGTAAGGGTATATTTCCCACATCTCCTTTTCCAGTTGATATTAAAAATTTCCTATTTTGAAAATCCGATTGATTTCATTAAATTTCTGCTTTGTTATTGGGGTTATTTAGAGACTGTTATTTTTATCCTGTCAAATTCATCATTTTTATGTGAAAGAAGCTGATGTCTCCTAATTCTTTAAGTTTTCTTTAAACTTTCTTTTAACTATTCTTTAACTTTTCCAATTCATTCCAGACATGCTTGTTTTAAAATAGATTACTCATTAACATTTATTCTTTATTTTAAAGAATAAAAAGCAACTTTTTCTGCTTTATTACTCAAGTCATATATCTGCTCATTTTGTTCAGAATACTGAAAAACTGAGTCAGTTTATTAAAAATCATGTAACAAAGATTGTTGGATTTCTTTTTAGCAGTTCAAACCTGGTGACTAAAATCTCTTTGAAAAACAATTATCTGTGTCAAAGAATAGAAGTATCAGATTTTTTCAAAAACCCACTAATTTTTAAAAGCTGTATTGTCAAATATTGTCAGAGGAACATTTTCC
The DNA here is from genome assembly GCA_004023785.1 of Mungos mungo. Classification (NCBI taxonomy): domain Eukaryota; kingdom Metazoa; phylum Chordata; class Mammalia; order Carnivora; family Herpestidae; genus Mungos; species Mungos mungo. Next base: position 17,058 of record PISW01013213.1, read on the forward strand.
CAGATAACAGAGGGATTTATCACAAATAAAAAATCAAGCTAAGGCCACAGCCAGAGATCTAAGCAAAACAGATATAAATAACATTCATGATAGAGAACTTAAAGGAATAATCATAAGGATACTCAGGGCTTGAGAAAAGAATAGAAGACATCAGAAAGAACCTTACCAAACATATGAAAGAGTTTTAAAAAAAATCAATAAGAGATGAAGAATGCAATAAATGGGATTGGAAACAGGTTTGATGAAATGAACAGCAGACTGAAAGAAACAGAGGAATGAATTAGTGACCTAGAAGGCAAAATAATGGAACATAATAAAGCTGAACAAAAGAGAGAAAGAATTATGCAACATGAGAATAGACTCAAGGAACACAGTGACTCCCATAAAATTTATTAGCATTCATATTAGAGAAGTCCCAGAAGAAGAGGAAGGAGTAAAGGGGGCAGAAATTTTATTTGAAGAAGTAATGTCTGAAAATTTCCCTAATCGTGGGAAGAAAACAGACATCCATATCCAGGAGGGACAGAGAACTCCCATCAACATCAACAAAAGCTGGCCAACAATAACATATATTATAATTAAATTTTGCAAAAAATGGTGATAAACAATCTTAAAACCAGCAAAACCAAAAAAAAAAAAAAAGTCTTTACTTACAAGAAAAAACCCATACGATAGCTGGATATTTATTTCTCAACAGAAACTTGGGAAGCCAGAAGGGAATGACATGATGTATTCAACATGCTGAATGACAAAAATCTGCAGTCTGAATACTCTGTCCAATTATTGATACAATAAGAGGAGGGAATTTTATAACATTCCACTGACATCAATGGACAGATCATTTAAATGGAAAGTAAACAAGGGAAAAGTGGCTGTGAATGACAAACTAGAGCAGAAGGACTTAACAGATATATTCAGAACATTTCATTCTAAAAGAGCAGAATACACATTCTTTTCAAGTGCACATGGGACATTCTCCTGAATAGAACTTCTATTAGGCCACAAATGAGCCCTCAAAAAAAATTGATATCAATCCATGCACTTTTTCTGACCACAAGCTATGAAACTAGAAGTCAGCCACAAGAAAAGAAACCTGGAAAGACCACAAATACATGGAGGCTAAACAACATGCTACTAAACAACGAGTGGGTCAACCAGATTATCAAAGAATAAATGTAAAAATTACATGGAAACAATGAAAATGAAAACATGGCAGTCCAAAACCTTTGGGATGGACAGAGGAGCCAAGACGGCGTAGAAGAAGGGAGCTCTGTAAACTTCGTCTACCCCATCTATCAAGCTGAGAGAGACATTACTCTCATCTGCAAGAACGGAAAAAGAAAATAGGACTCCAGAAAGAAGACAACCTCAAAGATACCTGAGTGAGTGAGTGCAAACTGGGGAGATTGGAAAACAAGCCAGCCCCAGGCCAACATGGGGCAAGCATGCGCGGACCCCTGAGACAAAGGGAAGAGAAAGAGAAAGCAAACACGTTCACAGTACTCTCTCTGGGGAAGAGGTAAAGAACATTTACCCACGCTCAGAGAGAGAAACTCTCACTCCATATATAACTTCTGGGTACCCAAATCCCAAACCCGGGTGGTGCAAGGAGAAGAACAGCTTCTAGCCCTGTGGCATCTCGGTGGGGAGTCAGTGGCCACGGCGGCAGCTCACTTCAACCTCGGTTTTGGGAGCATGCACCTCTTTTCCACGGCGCATCTCGCCCCCAGCATTGGCCGCGTGATTCCCGAATCCCAGGTGCCAACTGGGAAAAAATAACCCCCACCCCTACACGATCCCAGCAGGGAGTTGGTGGCAGTGGAGGCCAGACGTCTGCTCAGGCTGCAGGAGCTCCCAGCTCATTTCCAGCAGTGCCCGGCGCCTCAGGTAGCAGCTGCACAAATCCCAGATGGTGCCAAGAGAAACTCATCCCTCCCCCAACAGGCTCGAGATCCCGACCTGGGGCTGGGAATCCACAGCAGTGTCTGTGAGGGTGTGCACCTCACCTCCTGCTGTGCACCTCCCCTCAGGTGGCACACCTCGCCTCAGGCAGCAGGCAGCTGAAATCCCTGCCTGACCAAGACAAACTGATCACTCCCCATCAGAAGCCAGCCACCGAGACAAGTACATCTCATCTGCGGTAGCATAAACGTGCATGGACTAGAACTTTGAACCGAGGCGGGCCTGGAAAATACAACTTGGCTCAACTGTGGTACAAGGAGATCAGACTCATTAGAGTGGCCTACAGTGCATAGTTCCAGCAGAGCTTGGCGTGCCACCATTCTACTCTCTACAGACACCAAGGTGGAGCCTCTGAGAGCAGCCTCCCATTACCTACCAAGCCAAACCACGCCTATCCACCAGGGGGAGCTGCTGCATTTTTTTCTTTTTTTCTTCATTTCTTCCTATTTTTTTGTACTTATTTTTTATTATTATTACCATTTTTACTTAATTTTTTAAATTTTTATTCCTTATTTCCTTTCCTCTTTCTCTTTTTTTTTTCTTTCTTGCAATCCAGATATACTCTCCTGCATCTCTTCCTTACCTCTCCCCTCAACTGGTCATACACTTTTAGACTTTCCACTGTCCTTTGTTGTCTCTGACCCCCTGTATTTATTTTTTTCTTCTCCTCTTTTCATCTCTTTCCTCTCATTTTTCTTTCTTTTCTTTCCCCCTTTTAATGTGTTTGTTTGTTTGATTTGTCAGTGTGTTTGTGTGCTTCTGTTCCCTTTGTGTTTGTCTGTCTGTTTTCTGTCTTAGGGCTACACCAAGAAACAAGCCAAAGTGTGCATGATGGCAAGTCCCATATATTGCTGAGTAGGGAAATAAAATATTCTAAGGCACAACAAGAGAAACTGAGAGACACCATTAAAAGAATATTTCTTGAAACAACAGGCCCTGGACGGTTAATAAGCCTCCATTAACAGAGCAATATTAACAGGTGCACAGTGTACAATGAGCTTTTTAAAGCTGACAAGAGACAGAAAACTAGCAAAAATGACAAAACGAAGGATCTCTCTCCTGAAGAATCTTCAGGAAGAAGTCACAGCCTCAGAACTGCTCAAGGCAGATCTAGACAACATACCAGATCAAAAATTTTAAAAACTTGTCATAAAATTAATTGCTGGGGTTGAAAAAAGCATCATAGAAGCAATTGAGACAATGAGAAGGAACTTTGAAAATAGGTGGGATGAGTTTAAAAGGGTTATAAATGAGGTGAATAACAAAATGGAGGAGGGCACCTCAAAGATTGATGAGGCAGATAGAAGAATAGGTAAATTAGAAGATATAGTTATAGCAAAAGAGGAAACTGAAAAGAAGAGAGAGAAATTGATCCAGGAGCAGGAAAGGAGAATTCGAGACCTGAGTGATACAATCAAACGAAACAGCATTTGTATCATAGGAATTCCTGAAGAGGAAGAATGAGAGAAAGTTCCTGAAGGGATCCTAGAACAAATTATAACTGAGAATTTCCCAAATCTGGGAAAAGAAATAGACATTCAGTTTCAAGAGGCACAATGAACCCACTAAGACGTAATTTGAATAAACTTCGGCATGCCATATCATAGTGAAACTGGCAAAATATAAAGATTAAAAGAGAATGCTGAAAGCAGCTAGGGATCAAAGGGCCCTAACATACAAAGGGAAACCTATCACAGTAGTTACAGACCTAACTAATGAAACTTGCCAGGCCATGAAGGAATGGCAGGAAATCTTCAATGTGATGAACAGAAAAACCATGCATCCAAGAATCCTTTATCCAGCAAGCCTGTCATTCAAAATAGAAGGAGAGATAAAAGTGTTCCTGAATAAACAAAACTGTAGAGAATTCATGACACCCAAACCAGCCCTACAAGAAATCCTAACAGGGAATCTATGAGGGAAATGTTGCAAAGAATACAAGGTGCCAGAGACACCACTATAAACATGAATTCCAGGGAGAACACAATGACTCTAAACCCACATTTTTCCATAATATCACTGAGTGTAAATGGACTGAATGCTTCAACCTAATGACACAGGGTAGCAGAATGGGGAAAAAAAATCCATCTATTTGTTGTCTACAAGAGACTCATTTTCGACTTGAAGATACTTTCAGGTTGAAAGTAAAGGGATGGAAAAATATTTATCATGCGACTGGAAGCCAAAAGAAAACCAGAGTAGCCATACTTATATCAGACAAACTAGACTTTAAAGTAAAGGCAGTAACATGAGATGAAGAAGGACATTATATAATAATTAAAGGGTCTCTCCATCAGGAAGAGCTAACAATTATAAATATCTATGCACCATATTCAGGAGCTCCCTAATACATAAAACAATGGATCACAGAGAAAAACAATCTTATTGATAAGAATGTGCTAATTGCAGGGGACCTTAATACTTCACTGACAGCAATGGATAGATCAACCAGACAGAGAATCCCCAAAGAAGCAATGGACCTGCACGACACATTGGAATAGATGGAATTGATAGATATATTTAGAACTCTGCATCCTGAAGTTAGAAAATTCACCTTCTTTATGATTGCACATGGCACATTCTCCAAGATAGATCACATACTGGGGCATAAAGCAGCCCTCCATAAGTATAAATGAATAGAGATCATACCATACACTTTCAGATCACAATGATGTGAAACTTGAAATGAACCACAGGAAAAAGTCTGGAAAACCTCCAAAAAAGTGGAGGTTAAAAACCACCCTACTAAAGAATGATTGGGCTAATCAGGCAATTAGAGAAGAAATTAAAAAGTATATGGAAACTAATGAAAACGAAAGTACAACAATCCAAAATCTCTGGGACGCAACAAAGGCAGTCCTAGGAGGAAAGTATATTGCAATCCAGGCCAATTTCTACAAATTAGAAAAAGCGCAAATTCAAAATCGAACAGAGCACCTACTGGTACTAGAAGGGAAGCAGCAAGAGCACCCCAAACCCAACAGAAGAAAAGAAATAATAAAGATCAGGGCAGAAATAAACAATATAGAATCCAAAAGAACAGTCGAGCAGATCAATGAAACCAAGAGTTGGTTCTTTGAAAAAATAAACAAAAATCGATAAACCTCTAGCCAGGCTCCTCAGAAAGAAAAGAGAGAGCACCCAGATAGACAAAATCATGAATGAAAAAGGATCTATTACCACCAATCCCTTAGCAATACAAGCAAACATCAGAGATTACTATGAAAAATGATATGCCAACAAACGGGACAACACAGAAGAAATGGAAAAATTCCTAAATGCACATGCACTGCCAAAATTCAAATGTGAAGAGATAGAAAGCATGAATAGATCGATAAACAGTGAAAAAATTGAATCTGTTATCAAAAATCTCCCAACGAATAAGAGCCCAGGGCCAGATGGCTTCCCAAAGGAATTCTACCAGATATATAAAGCAGAGCTAATACCAATTCTACTCAAACTATTCCAAAAAATAGAAATAGAAGGGAAACTTCCAAACTCATTCTACGGAGCCAGCATCACCTTGAAACCCAAACCAGACAGAAACCCACCAAAAAAAAGTGAACTACAGACCAATATCCTTAATGAATACAGATGCAAAAATACTCAACAAAATATTAGCAAATCAAATTCAAAGCATACAAAAGAATTATCCATAATGATCAAGTGGGATTCATTCCTGGGTTACTGGGCTGGTTCAAATTTCACAAATCCAACAATGTGATCCATCACATTAACAAAAGAAAAAATAAAAACCATATGATCCTGTCGATAGATGCAGAAAAAGCATTTGACAAAATACAGCACCCTTTCTTAATAAAAACCCTTGAGGAAGTCAGAAGGAACTTACCTACACAGCATAAAAGCAGTTTATGAAAAGCACACAGCCAATATCATCCTCAATGGGAAAAAAACTGAGAGCTTTCCCCCAGAGATCAGGAACACGACAGGGGTGTCCATTCTCACCACTATTGTCTAACATAGTGCTGGAAGTCCTAGCATCAGCAATCAGACAACAAAAGGGAAAAAAAAGGCATCAGAATCAGTAAAGGGGAAGTCAAACTTTTACTTTTCGCAGATGACATGATACTCTACATGGAAAACCCGGCAGACTCCACCAGAAGCCTTCTAGAACTGATCAATGAATTCAGTAAAGTTGCAGGGTACAAAACCAATGTACAGATATCAGTTGCATTCCTATACACCACAAATGAAGGAGTGAAAAGAAAAATCAAGAAACCGATCCCATTCATGATTGTATGAAAAACCATAAAATACCTAGGAATAAACCTAGCCAAGGATGTAAAAGATCTATATGATGAAAACTATAGAAAACTTATGAGACAGATTGAAGAAGACACCAAGAAATGGAAAACATTCCATGCTAATGGATCGGAAGAATAAACATTGTGAAAATGTCATTATTAACCAAAGCAATTTACACATTCAATGAAATCCCCATTGAAGTTGCACCAGCATTCTTCTCAAAGCTAAAAAAAACTATTCTCAAATTCGTATGGATCCAGAAAGGCCCCAAATAGCCAAAGTTATATTGAAGAAGAAAACCAAAACAAGAGGCATCACAATCCCAGACTTTAGCCTCTACTACAAAGCTGTCATCATCAAGACAGTATGGTATTGGCACAAAAACAGACACATAGACCAATGGATAGAATAGAGAACCCAGAATTGGGCCCACGCATGTACGGCCAATTAATTTTTGACAGAGCAGGAAAGTCTATCTGATGGAAAAAGACTGCCTCTTTAGCAGGCGGTGCTGGGAGAACTGGATAGTAACATGCAGAAGAATGAAACTAGACCACTTTCTTACACCAAAATTAACTTACACCACTTTTTTACACAAAAATTAACTCAAAATGGCTGAAGGACATCAATATGAGACAGGAAACCATCAAAACTCTTGAGGAGAAAGTAGGGAAAAATCTCCTAGACCTCAACCGCAGCAATTTCCTACTCGACGCATCCCCAAAGGCAAGGGAAATGAAAGCAAAACTGAACTCTTGAGACCTCATCAAGACAAAAAGCTTCTGCACTGCAAAGGAAACAATCAAGGAAACTAATAGGCAACCAACAGAATGGGAAAAGATAGTTGCAAATGACATATCAGATAAAGGGCTAGTATCCAAAATCTACAAGGAACTCAACAAACCTCACACCCACAAAACAAATAACCCAGTGAAGAAATGGGCAGAAGACATGAAAAGACAGTTCTCCAAAGAGGACATCCAGATGGCCTACAGGCACAGGAAAAGATGCTCAACATCACTCATCATCAGGGAAACACAAATCAAAACCACACTGAGATACCACCTCACACCAGTCAGAGTGGCTAAAATGAACAAATCAAGAGACTATAGATGCTGGCGTGGGTGTGGAGAGACGGGCACCCTCCTACACTGTTGATGGGAATGTAAACTAGTGCAGCCGCTCTGGAAAACAGTGTGGCGGTTCCTCAAAAAACTATCCATAGAACTCCGCTATGACCCAGCAATAGCACTGCTAGGGATTTACCAAGGGATACAGAAGTGCTGATGCATAGAGGCACATGTACCCCAATGTTCATAGCAGCAGTGTCAACAATAGCCAAAACATGGAAAGAGCCTAAATGTCCATCACCTGATGAGTGGATCAAGAAGATGTGGTTTATATATACACTGAAGTACTACATGGCAATGAGAAAGAATGAAATATGGCCATTTGTAGGAAATTGGATGGACCTTGAGGGTGTCATGCTAAGTGAAATAAGTCAGGCAGAGAAGGACAGATACCATATGTTTGCACTCATAAATCTAACAGGAGAACAGAAGAAACCTAATGGAGGACTAGGGGGAGGGGAAGAGGGAAAGAGAGTTCAGGAGAGAGAGGGATGCAAAACTTGAGAGACTACTGAATACTGAAAATGAATTGAGGGTTGAAGGGGAAGGTGGGGGAGAAAGGTGGTGGTGATGGAGGAGGGCACTTGTGGGGAAGAGCACTGGGTGTTGTATGGAAACCAATTTGACAATAAACTATTAAAAAAAAACAAAAGAACAAAAAAACAAAACCTCTGGGATGAGGCAAAACACTTCAAAAAGAGAAGTAAAGAGACATATGGGCCTATCTCAAGAAGCAAGAAAAATCTCAAATAAATAACCTAGCCTTATATCTAAAGGAGCTAGAAAAAGAACAACCAATGAAACAGAAGAAGGAACGAAATAATAAAGATTAGGGCAGAGGTTAATCATATAGAAACTAAATAAAATGAAATGAAATGACGTGAATTGAAATGAAATGAAACAAAATAAAATAAAAACAGAATAGATCAATGAAACCAGAAACCGGTTCTCTTTGAAAAAAAAATAAAATCAATAAACCTTCAGCCAGATTTATCAAAAACAAAAGACAAAGGACCCATATAAATGAAATCACAAATGAGAAAGGAGAAATAACAACCAACACCACAGAAATAGTTATAATAGTATGAAAAATATATGTCAATAAATATGACTACCTAGAAAAAAGAGACAAGGTTTTGGGCCCACTGCCTTGGGCTCATTCTTATCCCCTCCTGGCATTTTACTCTGAGAGCATAGGGTTCTCTTTTGACACTTCTTGGTGGAGGAAAGAAAATTGGAGACGGTAGTTGTTCGAGTGCTTTGTGATCCATGAGATCTGTGGAGGTCAGTTCATACTCTGAACACTTATATTATTTCCCATGATAGGGTAGAGGTAATGGTATAGCAGATAAAAGTGAAGAGAAACAGGAGAAGATAGAGGGAAATCTAGGATCATTCATTTTCTTAATTAATATTGTGGAGAGTCTAAGTTAATGGAAATAGAAATAGTAATTTAATATATTATTCATAATTCTAACTATAATCAATGTTTGCAGGAATCAAAAAATAAGAACTTAAGAAAATAAAAATTGGGAAGATATATGCAAAGGGAAAGAGAGGGAATAACCATTCTCATATCTCATAACACAAAGTTGATAAATATTTTAAACTTGATAAATTAATATAAAATTTGCATACACATATTATTAGAACTGTTTAAGATGGTTGCCTCTGTAGCATTGGACTACCATGAGGAGAAGAAAATATATTTGTCCTTCATTTTAGTTCCTTTAACACTCTGATTTCCCCCTGCACATGTAAATCATGGTTAAAAATTAGTACTTCATAAAAAATAACAATTCAGCAAAAACAATAATGATAAAAAGAAATAAGATGATGCATTTTAAAGAAAGGAAAAAACAGAGTCTTCCAGTCTGAAGAGTTGTTGGGGTTCTCTAATGGTTGTTTATGAACATCTGTTTTTGCATTTCTGTGATTGGACTAGAGGATTTATGTGTTGATGTGTGTACCGAACAGTGATGCTAAGTGTAGGCTGTAGAATTTAAGTAGAATTAAGGTTGGCATCATTTTATTAGGTGAATAAATACACACAGAAAACAATTACAAAACAACAAATAATAGCACAACGTAACTTCCAACACTGTGAATGTGTAATGGGTCACTGAGTTTTCACATAAGCTCACCATTCACCTCTTGGTGGGAAATGATGACTCCAGATTGATAAAAAAAAAATCCAGTCCTAATTGAAAAAATAATTGAAGCAAATGAAGAATATCTCTTTACTGTTAGCTACAGATATGAGATATTGGCAGAGGCTTGCCAGTTCGTAATTTCTTTCCAAAAAAACAAACAAACAAAAAAAAAAATACCAAGCTTTCTGAGAATATATTTTGTGCTCTTCCTTCCTTCCTGAACTGTGGATATTAGACCTTGAGAAGCAGCAGCCATCTTGCAACCAGACAACAGGCAGAAGAATGGAGACCAACATTTGAGGAAGGGGGAGCAGGAAGACAGCTAGAGCCTGGCTCCCCGAGGCAGTGTTGAACATCTCCACTATCAGGGTCAGGACTAAGTTTGTGGAATATCAAGCTTATACAACTTGAGAGTCTATATAAGAAAAAATTAAATGAATATAAAATGAGGTTAAAAGTGAATCTTTAAGATGAGAAAAAACCCACAACAAATTCCATGTAATATGCTTCAGGACACAATCATGATAAGAACAATAACAGCAAAAAACATATTGCCAACATTGTAGTTAAATAAGAAATATTAAAAGCTTTCCTGCTGAGGATGACTCTGAGAAGAAAACACCTGCTGCCATCATTTCCATTTAACATTATGCCCAATGTCCCAGCCAGGGGAACAGGAGGGGGGAGAAAAAATAATAAAAATTTGTAAAGATAGGAAAGAAAACAATCATCAGTGACAGGTTGTATAAGCAGAAAATCCAAAAGTTACTAGAGATAAACTGTCCAAATAAGAGAATGTTAACAAATCTGGACACACAAATCCAATAACAATAACAATTAGGAAATGATATTTGTAAAGGACACTAGTGTAGTGTCAAAACACACACACACACACACACACACACACA
>PISW01013214.1:0-27469 GCA_004023785.1 Mungos mungo
AAAAAAACCAAAACAAAACAAAAAAAACAGAAGGAAAAAAAAAAAAAGAAAGGAAGCAGTGTAATTAGATGTATTTGCTGGTCTCTGTTCCCTTCACAAATTAAGAGCTAACCTTCATGAACCATTTATCATGTCTCTGTCACTGTGCCGGTTAACATTACATACACAATTGTATATATACACAATATCCACAAATACTTGTATGTGTATATATATATATGTATACACACACACATACAACATACATAAAAGCTTTGTGGCCCCTATTATGATTCCCATTTCACAGATGAGAGAAACTGAGATTCAGAGCTTGAATAATTTTGCCAATTGGAGTTTTGAATATATATATATTTTTTATCCCTGAACATGTGTTTGGCCTCAACTTCAAAAACTGGGTAGGCTGAAAACGTCATTAACGAAAATCTGCCCACGGCTTAATCTTAAGAAAGGTGAACAACCCCATCTAGTTGTACGTGCACATAATGATCGTTACTGTGGCTCCTGCTTAGAAACAACCTTGGCGGACACGAAGCAGGGAAGGATCGCGCATCCTATACCCTTCCATCAAGGCTAATGTTTCTATTGGTGAACAAACATCATCAGGTATTTTCCTCGTAAATTTAATCCATGCATGTCGACTCGTCCCCCGCAGTGCCACAGCTCTGGCGCAGCAAGTGAATGACCTGTGTGCACGCACAAATTATCCACCCGTTCCCCCCGTGCGCCTGGCCCCGCTGTCACCGTTCATCACTCGGTCACAAAAGCTCAGAGACACAACTGTGCCCTCAGGAAGCTTTACCCACTCAACAGGCAGAAGACACTTCTGCTTTTGCTTTTGTAGACTGTTTATTCTTATCTTTGGTTGCAGCAAAAATGCTTGTTCTTGGACTGATGAGTGCATAACCGTTTTTCTTTCTGGCGTGGGACTTGGAACTGAATCAAAAGACAACCAAATCCACCAAGGCAGTGTCCCCAAGAGAGGACCGCACGACCCAATAAACCAGTATGTTCAGGAATGGAACCCTAAGCCCAGGAGAGTCATCTTTCTGTCATCTGGGATTTTCACCTGTTTTTCTCCATTTTCAATCAAGCAATAACAAATCATCCTCTGCCTGATCCCTAAATGCTAGGAGATCCTCGGATACTTTGAGAATTGCCGAAGGTTAACTATCATTTAAGAGCTGAATGCATTTCACGTAGCCCAATTACTTAACAATGGTATCCAAGTATGAGGTCTGTCATAAGTGCCACTTTATTATCTAGAATATGTATTGGAACTTCCTTATTTCCAGCTATCCCGGAGAACAGATGATTTACAACACTTCTAAGAAGGACTTGCAGTAAATAACAAATGTTCAGGAGAATTTCGGAGAAACATCGCACGGAATTTCAATGTGACCAGAGACATTAAAAAAGTTCAGACAGCCCCAAACCCCAGAAGTTCCTGATCACCATGATTTCATGATCTAAAGCTCACGGCACAACGTCTCCCTTCACGCAAGCCCTCTAAGAAGGAGACACCAATAGGAGGGCTTCTGAAATGCCCAAGATTAAGTCAGACTGCAGAAAAGAGGGGGAGAAAGGGACAGGAGTCCAGAGAGCCTGGGTGAGTTAGCAACTCAGATGAGGAGGAGGAGCGGGAGGAGAAAGAACCAGAACTCGAAGAAAGGATTCAGAGTCGACAAAAGGTCTGAGAAGCAAAAACGGGGAAGGAAAGTGGTTGGGAGGGTTTACGAGGCAGGGAGAGAGATGTGCTTTAATCTTTCACACGTCTAAGGACAGTCTAGTGTCATCTTTTATGATCAGTGAGGGACAGCAACGGCGAGGCCACACTGGCGCGAAGGGAAGCCGGGAGCAGGCGTAGAGGGGACGAGCGGCGGGGTACTCACCGGCCATTGTCACGGCCCACGCCCCACACACGGATGCTGGCGATGGGCTGGGAGTGGAGCACCGTGCGGTCCATGGGGTCCACCAGGCTGAGCGTGTCGTTCTCCAGGATCAGGTACATGTCCTTCCCCTGGGACCCAAAAGAAAACATGCTCTTTTTCTCGGGAAGCTGAGGGTCGTGATGCGTGTAGCCATCTAGGGACATCATTTCAAGGGGCAAAAGAAGCCGCCTCTGGAGTCTGTAAGCTGTTTTCCTAAGACAGCAACATCCTCTCCTCTAAGCAGAGGTCTGGGGCGCCTGGGGGGCACAGTTGGTTAAGTGTCCGACTCCTGATTTCGACTCAGGTCATGATCTCCCAGTTCGTGAGTTCAAGTCCCACGTTGGGCTCTGGGCTGACAGGATAGAGTTTGCTTGGGATTCTCTGTCTTCCTTTCTCTCTGTCCCTTCCTAGCTCATGCTCTCTGCCCCTCCCTTCCTCTCTCTCAAAAATAAAGAAACTTAAAAAAACACGCAGGAATCTTTCTTATTCTCCCCACACCCAATTTCTCTCTCCCTTTCCAAGTCCTCCGAAATGTATCCCTAGCCTGCCCTCTAGCCAGCTCTTGTTTCTCATTATTTATAATTCTGAATCTTGACTCGGGGGAAAGAAGGCTAACGGAGGGGTTCCCTGGAGAGAATCTGGTCTTTCGCTAACTCCGTGCCTGCCATTCTCCATGCCTGCCTGTCTCTCTCTGGCCCTTCCTCTCCGGTCAGACCCTAGCGGGCATGTCCCCGCGGCCTTCCCACAGCCATGACCACCCCATCCCTTCTTGGCATTTACAGCACTTTGCGTCTATGTGATCTGGTTGACAAACAGCAGGTGCATTTCTGACATCTCTTGGGACTACACCAGCTAGTGTTTCTAGGACTTCATCACATCGCAGATATTATGTGATGAAAGCCTCTGGTTTAATGCTTGATGGGACGTGGCCCGCAGACCCCTCCCGGAGCAGGGTGATGCCTTTCCTCGGGACTGACTCAGCTTAGAAACCTCCCAAAGGTCACAGAGGCTGTCTTTGTTGGTTAACTCCACTGACCATCTTTGCACTGCGGTCAGAACCAACGCCAAGTCCCAGCTGGTGGTCTGAACTGAGACTGGCTGGCCGAGCGTGGAGTGTCCCTGAGTGAAAATACAGCGTGGCTTCCGCTGGGTCATTCGGCATTCTCGTGCCTTCCGTGCACAGCCTACTGATTTTCTCAGACACATAGCGGCTCCGGGCTGACCAGGTAAAGTCTTGCTAATTGGTTTTTGTTATCCAAACAGCAATGCGTATGTGCTGTCATGTTAAGATGAGGCACTCATCCAACAGTCAAGACTGTATTTTCAGTTGGTCATGCAAACATGTAAGGAGCGGTGCTGTACGTGGTGAGGCTGGCAAAAAGGCGGAGCTCGCTGCCCTAAGCGCTGAGCTACACTTATACACTGTGAACTAGAAATGCTGCCTGAAGAGTTTGTTATTGAGAAGAAGAAGGACCTGAGAAAAATAGGAATGGCTTAGGGGGGTTAAGTAGGTGGGAAGACAGAGCACCCTCACCCTCTACCCCATCCAAAGCTCTCTCTCTCTCCTATAGGAATCCTGCCAATTGGAGGTTCCTTTAGAATCTTACGAAGCTCTTCGAAGTGCCTGATGCTAAGTATGGTGGTATTCATCAGTCGTGCACATATTAGTGTAAATTTCGTCAACCTTTCTTCTAAGTCCTAGCTGAGATTTGTTCTTTTGTGGAATAGCATTTCGAGTGAAGGAGCGAGAAGGCAGGTAGATAATTTGGTCTGGGTATTTGGATGGGAGGTGGGAAGTAATGCAGTGAAAGTATGGGAAAGCCAAATACCAAACCGATGTCCTTTCCTTGGACAGGAGAAAATTCCCCGTCTTCTCCCCCATGCTTGGGATCTAAAAGTCTGGACGCAATGCAGTCTAGCTTTGTTCTAGACTCCTCCACGGGAAGCCTTGGGAGCCCCCCTCTCATGATGACCCAGCTCCCAGGGTAAGTGACGGGGGCTCCTAACGGCCTATCACACAGCAGATGTCTGCTGCCAAGGTTCTGGTGCCCCTGGGCATGGCTGAGGGTTGTAAATTCACATAGCAAGTGCTGTTTCAAGGTGCTCCTGATCCACCCATTCCCCAGACCTCAAAGCATGGCAGCCATACAGATTTTCCTGTTTGATATGATTTTTATACGAATTTGCTATTTTTAGTTATTACTTTCCTTTCTGAAATGATGTCAACTAACATTTCAAAACAGAATCACCTTGTTCAACGTGAGAAAGAATATATAGGTATTCATTCTAAAAGCCTGGGTATAATATTGATTTTCAGATTATAAGTAAAGCAGAATGTGTCATAAAAGGATAATTTGTCAACTTTTAGAGTACAGGGACATCGGACATTGTTGTGTGTGTGTGCAGGGGTCACATTACCCTTCGAGAATATGCCTTCAGAGAGCTAGCCCCCTTCTTACAGGGTGCGTCCAATATTGCATGCAAGTTTCTGGGCGCTAGCACCCACCCATGCATCTCTGGGGCTCAGAGATACCAGGTCGGACCCGGTCACGTAGACACAGAGAACTGTCCTCTGCCAGGGCCCAGTCCTCGCTGGGATCTGGCCGCGCTAACAGGTAAATCAAAGGGCACATACGCCATGCCCACACTCCCTGCCTCCTGGGGAAATGCACCCGGTACTCAGCCTCAGCATCCAGTCCTGCAGAGCTCGGGGGGTCTCAGCAAGCACACTGGAGCGTGAGCAAGCTGGCCACTAATTATTTCCACGTTTGACTCACCTCTCCCCAGATGCCGACTGTATCCCGGATGTCATTTTTGCAGTAAGAGAGCTGCCGGATGCAGTTGTTGACGGCAACGCTGCTCTTCCCGGGGGCGAGGTCCTCCTCTGCCATTTCTACCCATCCCAGGGAACGCACGGCGAAACACTGGAAGACAGAGCACAAAGTACACACTGACCTCGGCCCAGCTCCACCAGGTGACCAAAATCCCCCGCAAGGCACGCTTAATGCATCTTCAAGCATCGAATTCAGCAGACAAATCCTCTATTGTTGGAAAATTAAAGTGTGGCTGTTTTTTCACAACTAAAAAATGTAGTGATAAATATCTTCTGCCTACTTTTCTGTGTGTGTGTGTTCAGATTGTTTCCTGAGAGTAGATTTCTAGAAGTAGAATTACAAGGCTAATTAGTATGAAGGCTTTTAAGCTCCTTTACTATAAGGCATTTAAAAAAAATTTTTTTTAGTATCTTTTATTTATTTTTGAGAGACAGAGACAGCGTGAGCAGGGGAGGGTCAGAAAGAGAGGGAGACACAGAATCTGAAGCAGGCTCCAGGCTCTGAGTTAGCTGTCAGCACAGAGCCCGACACGGGGCTCAAATCCACGAACCATGAGATCATGACCTGAGCCGAAGCTGGACGCTCAACCGACTGAGCCACCCAGGCACCCCGGAGTTTTTTGTTTTTTTTTTAATAGTAAGAAATGCAACACCTGGGAGATCTGCTACTTGTTACACCTAGAAAAAGATAATGGGAGAGAGAAAGAATTAAATACATGTTAGGCACTTCCTTCTAATACTGATGAAGCAAAACGTGTTCTCTGGTACCCAGAAATGATGGAAAATGGGGGGTGGGGGGGAATGTGCTTTTGTGATACTAGGTCTCAGGTCCTATAGAATCTGTAATTAGCACAAAATCCTGGAAGCCCGCATGATGTTCATAAAAGCTCATAAGTCGATGGACAAGTTCATAAGCACAAATTCCTTTGTTTTATCCCTTAGAGATATTTTATTTGTGATTACACTCCTTGTCTTCATTTTAGAAATTCATTTCTTCAATTGCTTCAAAATATAAAAAGTATTTTATGCATATTGCTGCAAATAAGAAAATTCAAAGATGTTTAAAAAAGAAACTCATGGGGCACGTGAGGGGTGATCTGGCTACAGATCCGCTTGCTGTCAATCACCAGGGTGCCAGGCGGCTGGATGGGGTCCCTCCCGAGGTGCACCTGCACTTGAAGAAGCCGCCTTCCCTGCCCAGCCCCGGGCAGACGAGGGGCCGCGTTTCTGCCGGAGCCCACAGGCCGGCTCTCCCAGAGCATCTTGTAAAGTCCCCAGAGTGAACTTCATGATCAGACTGAAGGGTAGGCAGATAGCTAGTTACGGGCACTGAACAGGGCTGCCCGACTGTTGACAAAGACAGAAACTGCCCACCGCCTCCAGAAAGCCAACAGCCGGGGCAACCCCCACCCAGGAACGGGGACCATGCCTCCGTTCTTTCCCTTAACCGCTGCCCTAAAGTAACCTCTAGCGTCTTTATGATACATTAACACCGAGGTTCGAACCGCCCACCCCCAACTGCCGGGGCAGTTCCAACAAGGACCACAGGGGGCCGGAAAAACGCCCCTTCCCCTCCGGTGGGAGGAGTCCCTTGGAGTAACTCACTAAGCTCCTCCTTGTTGATTCCAGCGAGGCCCCACGTCGTAAAAACACAATGCCACATGATGGGGTTTTGGGGGTGATGGGGTTCCGAGCTGATGGCCAAGAGAGAATTCCTGAGGCATCTTTTGATGTAAAAATAGTGATTTTATTACAGCACAGGGACAGGACCTGGGCGGGAAGAGCTGCACTGTAAGTATGTTTTGGGGGTGACTGTTTTATGGGCTGGGGAGGAGGGAGATAAAATCAAGAGAGAGTTCCTAAAGGGACTGTCATACGCTAAAAGACCCATCACTGGGGGCCTAGCTATTGTCAAGCAAAGGCTGTTTTCCTCTCTAGCAAAGCATTAGCAGTAAACAGAAGGGAGTTCTGTCAATGGGATGTGCGTTATAAGGAAACCAAATTGTACCTTTCATTTCCTTCTTGCCGTTTTCCCTCACATCACTATGGAGGGGAGGGTGAGTTGGGGCTCCAAGAAACTGAGTCTATAGGTTTTGGGAAATTAGGCTCTTGATAAGATTGCCTTTTTCCTGCAATTTACCAAGATATTTGTCAACTGATGGAGACTATCAGTTTAATCATTTGTTTCTCATCCTTTCCTTTGTCCTAGGGCAGCCAGAGAGCCTGAGGAATGTCACACTTCTGTATCTCACCTGGGGGTGGGGGCGGCGGGGAGGGTGCTGTTAGCCCTACTGGCCCTCCGCTTGCCCCACACTCTCTCCTCAACCTGCCCTGGCCTGCTTTCGGATCTTTTCCCATCCCACCTGTGGTGGAAGACTCCGCTTCTCTGCCTCCACCAGATAAGCGCGTGGAGGTTTCCCCAAACACCAACAAGCAGTTCGCAGACACCAGCTGGGTGTCCTACCTTCAACTCCGTGCTGACGCTGTCTGGAGACCACGCCACAGGACTGTCTCTCCCCTACCTCACCGCTCCCCTCCCCCTTCAGATGCCAGGCAAGAGCCCAGGTTACAGACTGGAGGTTCGAACAACAACTCAGCTCACAGAACTCAGAAACATTTTACTTCCTGGCTCCCGCGCCCACCCGGGCACCCTGCTCTCCCCAGTCTCCGCGTGTTCACCACCCTTTGGGGCTTGCATGGAGACTTTATTATGTAGGCAAGAGTGACTAATTCATTGGTCACTGGTGCACTGGTGACAGGACGCAAACTCCAGCCCTTTCCTTCTCCCCAGGGGGCTGGGGTGGGACTGAAAGTTCAACCCTCTCCACACCCAACCAGGAAGCTGGCTCTGCTGCGCCCCAGCCTCAGGTGCGGTCCAAAAGTCACATCATCAGCATATAAAAGACCCCCACCACTCTCTGAACTGAAGGAAACGCTAAGGGTTTTGGGAGCTGTGGGGGGGGGGTACCACTGGTGAAGTCCAAACATAGGAGAAATATATCTCAACATCCAAATGTATATTTTTCTTATAATTCACACTGTTGCACATTTCTAGTGCTCTCCTCCTGTGTCAAAAAAGAAATGGAAACATCCCAAGCTACTTCAATGCAGAAGCTACATAAACACAGCACGGTTGGACCCTCTGACACACAGAGCAGACATTGTTCAAATGCCAAAGATATTAATTCATTTATTCCTCACGTCAACCCTTTGAGATCAATACTACGTCAACTATACCCATTTTACAGGCAAGGAAAGAGAAGAAAGCATCAGGCTTATAAGTGGTGAACCAGGGTTCACACCCAGGCAGTCAGACTTCCGGCTCCCACTCTTAACCACTCTCCATCAGAGACTTTGCTGGAGGAACAGAGTCAGAGAGGGCTCTGGAACGGTCAGCTACATCAGCACAATTGTGAGTGTACATATGTGGCCCAGAGCAGGGACAGCCTGGAGTAAAACCTCAGCTCTGTTTAACTGGTACTGTGATCTTTCCAAGTGATTGATACGATCCCAATTTTCCCCTCATTTATAAAAACGGAAAGAACACTTGGTGCACATTTGTTGAATGGAAAGAGCAAATGAACAGAGTGCTACAATAAATCTTAACTGGAGTTATCAAAAGGGAAAAAAATTAAAGGGCGGGGTTTGAAGTTAGGGTGACCACATGTTCCAACTGTCTCCACGATAGTTCTGGTTTATGTTTGCTGTTCTAGCAAAATCACTGAGTGGCTCCTTTTACTCTCAAAAGGGTCCCAGTTTGAATAATAAATTATTATAGTCACTCTAGTCAAATTCCAGTGATCTGCCTCTCCCGTGGAAACTGAGGTTTGAAGGACATACTGTGATATGCCCAAGTGGAAACAGGGTTCAAGATGGACAGAAGCTGCTACCAACAGACCATCTGGTGATCCTGGCAGAGATGGACGGCGAAACACCAGTATTATTGTGGAATGGTCAGATGCCCTTAAAACTAGAAGCCGGGAACACATTTTACCTGCTACAAAATCCTACAGCCTGTAAAAACTCAAAAGACTTTGTTAACAGTGAGTAGGGAATATTGGCTGCTTATTGTCCCCTGAGTTGAAGATTTCAATCTAAACAAGCTCACTGAAACTCAAGGGTATTTTTCTTGGCTAAGAAATGCACACGGTACATGAAGTGTACCATTTGTCACATTGATAAAAAGAAAACCACCCTTACTATATTATTGCAATGAATTTAAGTAATTTTCATTGTGCAATCTTGCTGCTGTTGTAATTTGGTTTCTGATCTATGCAGCTTCACCACGGGCCCCCATGGCCTAAGTAAGAGGAAACAGGTGTAAGGGGAATGACGGAGCTCCACCAGGGAGCGAGCTCCACTTCCTACCAAAGAACCAAGCAGGAAAGAGCAAACTGTGCTGTTTGGTGCTGCCCCCGTGTGGCGAGCAAGGTTTACAACCAGCACCACTGCTTTTCCTTAAGCTCAGAAATAATGATGCTTAGTGTAATCAGCCCAGGGAATAAACATTTGTTTCAGGAGAGAGGGAAGAGCCCAAAATATCCCATCAAAAAAAAAAAAAAATCAAATATTTAATCAACCTCACTTTAAAAATACTTTTTCAAAATTTAAAGAAAAAAAACTCCCAACATTTGCTCTTTGATTAATGTTTCTTTTTTTTAAGATTTTAAAGTAATTTCTATACCCAACATGGGCTTGAACTCACAGCCCCAAGATCAAGAGCTATATGCTCCACTGACCAAGCCAGCCAGGCACCTTGATGTTCATTTTTCAGTAGCTCTTTACCGAAAGGGCACAAATGAGTGAGGGTCCAGGGAATGGACAGTGTCTTCATATGGATCTGGATTTAAGTCACAACTTTGGGGAAGTCACCTCCCATCTCCAAATCTCAGTTTCTTCATCTGCAAGATGGGAATAATAACAGTACCTATACTTACAGCATTGTTGCTGGCACTAAATGAGACAATGCAGATAAAGTGTTTAACATGGTGCCTGGAACACAGCAGGAACTTGATAAACGTTTGTTATATTATTGATAGACTTTAACTCTTTCCTATGTGTGGGTTCTAAAGATTTCTCTAGGTTAACGGACTGCAGCCGAAGCAGCACGCGGAGATGTGCTGTAGATGGGGGTACATGCCAGCACACCGCCCAGAGGGCTTTGCTGACACACAGAAAACTGGCCCCTGGCCCCAGTTTCTGACTTAGCAGGTCCTAGTGGGGAATCTGCAAGAGAATCTACATTTTTCTTTTAATTTTCTTAATTTTTAAAATGAAAAAAAAATTTCTTTTAATGTTTATTTCTGAGAAAGAGAGAGACAGACAGACAGATGGATAGAATCCAAAGCAGACTCTAGGCTCTGAGTTGTCAGCACAGAGCCCAATGTGGGGCTTAAACCCATGAACCATGAGATGATGACCTGAGCCAAAGGCAGATGCTTACCCGACTGTGCCACTAGGCGTCCCTCTTTTTTTTTTTTTTTTAATAATTTATTATTTATTTTGAGGGAAGGAGACAGAGAGTATGGGAGGGGCAGAGAGAGAGGGAGGAGAGGACCCCAAGTGGGCTCCACCCTGTCCATGCCTGAGCCGAAGTCAGACGCTTACCTGACTGTGCCACCCAGGAGCCCCAAGAATCTGCATTTCTAACAAACTCCCAGGTGATGTTGAGGCTGCAGGTCTGGGGGCCATGCTGTGAGAACCATCGCTATAGACAGAAGGCCCCTTTCCTTACCCCAGGTCAGGCTGGCCCTGAGACTGGTCCTGAAGGTAAACCGTGGGTGGAAATCCCAAGTCTGCCATTTACTACTCATGGTCTTGGGCAAGTTAGTTAAAATCCCCGTGTCTCACTCCTTCATGTGATACTCGAATTCCCTGTCTCCTAACAACTTGTCACACGCTGTGAGGATGAACGGGGCAGAGTTTGCTGCTGCTCCTGTCGCTGTTGTCAGTCATCACTGGCATTAGGGGAGCAAGAGTCACGGCTGAATGAGAAGGGACGCCGCTGTGGCCTGAGGCTTCCCTCCCTGCCTCCGTTCTCTCTTCCCCGCACTGGAATCAGGTTGTCATTTCTTGGGTGGAAACACACTTTCTGTTTCAACTTCATTTTCTCTGAGTACTATATTAATAGAGACACACGCCTGGGGAAAACCTCTTCCAAAGAACATGGGTACTCTTTCCGCCATCTTGGAACCTGTGGAGGCCTGCTGGGAACAGGACTCCTAAAACAACAAATATGTCTGGAAAGCTGGGGTCCAAAGCCATTTTTGCTGGCTATAAGCGGGGTCTTCGGGACCAGAGGGAGCACACAGCTTTTCTTAAAATTGAAGGTGTTTATGCCCGAGATGAAACGGAGTTCTATCTAGGCAAGAGATGTGCTTATGTGTACAAAGCAAAAAACAACACAGTGACTCCTGGTGGCAAACCGAATAAGACCAGAGTAATCTGGGGAAAAGTAACCTGTGCTCATGGAAACAGTGGCATGGTTCGTGCCAAATTCCAAAGCAACCTTCCTGCGAAAGCCATTGGCCACAGAATCCGTGTGATGCTGTACCCTTCAAGGATTTAAACTAACTGAAAAGTAAATAGATAAAGGTGTAGATTTGTTCTCTTAAAAAAAAAAAAAAAAGAACATGTGTAGAGGAACTGAATATGGTAAAAGCCTCGGTTTCTATGGCCAGACAGTCCTGGGTTTGAATTCCTACATCCCGTCAATGGGCGCTCAGCCTGCACGCATCTAAGCTTTCGCAGGTGAAAAATGGTTCCGACCTAGGCCCGCAGAGCATCCGGGAGGTCCAAGGAAAGGGGCCAGCGCACTGTGGGCCCTTGGCAAATGTCTACTTTCTTCTCTCTGGATCAAGGCGGCCCTCTCGTTTCAATCTTTGTTCTCTGGGAGGTAGTCTGCATCTTCTTCCCCTGAGCTTTAATGAGGACTAGCCAAGATGAGAACACGGTGACAGAAGACTGGGGCAGGGGCGCTATGACAGGACCAGGAGGGACAGGGATGGGGGAGGGGAGAGCAGCTGGAGGGTCGGCCTCACTGCATGGCACCAAGGAACACGGCGCTTCAACGAGTCGACGTCCACAGAGCAGCACCTTCAATGCCCAGATCAAGTTCAGTGCTCTAGGACTACTGGGCAGCGATGACCAAGAGGACAATGATACCAGGATCCACAGAATCCACAATGAGGACACACAGAATCCACAAACACTACATTAGAATTAAAACACTAAAAAAGTTCACAGAGAAAAAGCTACAGCAGGGTCTAGCACTATATTCGTTACTGTTCATTTATAAGACTGACTTACTACTGACGCCTAATTACCCTGCAGCACAATAACAACTGTGTATTCAAGTTCAATAAACATTTATCGAGTTCCTGGAGACGCAGAGAAATGAGTCAGACAGCTCCCCTCTCAGGAAGCCTGTAAAGGAGCCGACATGGCAACGTGAAATACGGGGACACAGACACGCACACACGTGTTGAGCGCTCATGGAAGGGCCTTTTTTAAACTCAGAGACAGCGGTTTTGGACTGTTTCCTGAAGGGTGTGGGCTTGAGCCAAGCCTTGCAGGACGCCTGGATTCATTCAGTTACCAGACATTTATTGACACTTAACTATAAGCGTGGTAATGGAGACACATCAGTGAACCACACAGACCAGATGCTCTGCTCTGAGTAGTATTTTACAAAGTTGCAAGGGTGTATTCATTTGGGCGTGACACTAAAGGTCACACAGCTCTGTTGAATGAACAAGATGAGAACGTGGTACGTGAGGGAGGGGCGTGAGCCTGGCGGTGTAGCCCCAGGTTTTCAAGTCACTGATCTGAGAACACATCCCAAGTTGGGTGATCTAAGTCAAGTAACTCCATCTTGGTGAGCCTCAGTTTCCTCCTCTGTTGCAGTGAGGACAATGGTGTGCACTTTCTGGGGGTCCTGCCATGACTAAACGGAATAGTCTGTGCTAAGTATCTTCACAAAGTCTGGCCCAAAGGGGATGGTTGAGAAAAGGGGGCCACTCTTTTCTCAAGATCTTTGGTTCTTGTCAAATGTGTCGGGATTGGGGAATGCCACCAACAGCCAGCCAGTCAACCCTGTTTTGTTTTTCCAACTAATGATCTAGTGGGACTAAGGATGCACCTCAGTGGCTGGGGGTAGAGAGAGACACAGGGCCTAGGGAGGAGCAGGGAGGAGGGGGGCCTGGGGAGGAGCAGGGAGGAGGAGGGGGGCCTGGGGAGGAGCAGAGGAGGAGGAGGGCCTGGGGAGGAGCAGGGAGGAGGAGGGGGGCCTGGAAAGGAACAGAGGAGGCTCACAGTCTTCAGAAGGGCGGGCTCCATCTCCTCAGCCTACCTCAGGGGGTTTAACCAAGAGTCCACTGTCCTGGGGATGGGATTATAAACTTCCTGAAAATATACTTCAAATTATTTGTGTGTTTCTGTATTATGGAAAAGCGTCCCAAACTTTCACCAACTTTCTAAAGCTCTGCGAATATGAAGTGCTTTACAAGAATCCCAAGGGAGTTAGACACCAGAGTACTCAGTCATCACGACGTCAATTAAAACATGCGTGTTAGGGGTACAGAAGGCTCACCGGTTGGCATCAGAGTTCTGTGACAAGGGGAGGAGGAGAACGGCTCAGTGACTCCACATGAGAAATGACTGGGGATTTAGGGGGGAGAAGTGGGGATGAAAGGAAGTCGGTTATTCCCTCTAGGGAAGCCCAGCCCCCGGGTGGGTTGGCTCGTGAAGAGGGAAGTCCGATACCCAGTTTCTGAAAGCAGCACCCGGGTTTGAAGGCAGTGGAAGTCTCTGCATCATTACCCCTGGTGCTCCAGCAAAGGCGAGCTACGAAGAGATGGCTGACATCCAGGGAGACCGAAAGGAGAAGGGGGTACCCTCCCCCGGGGACATGCTTGGTAGAGAAAAAGCACCGGGCAAAGGCCTCCGAGTGGAGCGGGGAGTCAACACAAGCCCCGCGATGTGGGCAGAACTTTGGGAAGGACACCTGGACCTCCTCAGGGCAGCAGACTGGCATCCACCCCTGGAGCCTACGAGCAGGGCGCTTTCAGATCTATGCTCTTGGGGCCACGTTCATGCTACACATGACTGTGAAGAGGAACCTTTTTGGTTTTTGGTTTGTTTTTTAGAGAGAGAGAGAGAGAGAGAGAGAGAGAGAGAGAGAAGCAGGGCTCAGCTGGGACTCATGTTTTTACCTTCAGCGGGGCTCGTGCTCACCAGATGTGGAACCCGAACTCGCCAACTGTGAGATCATGACCTGAGCTGAAGTCAGACGCTTACTGACCTGAGCCACCCAGGTGCCCTGAACCCTTTTACTTTTTAATGTTTATTTATTTAATTTGAGAGAGAGGGAGAGAGAGAGCATGAGTGGGAGAGGGGCAGAAAGAGAGAGAGAGAGAGAGAGAGAGAATATCCCAAGCAGGCTTTGTGCTAACAGCCCCATGCAGGGCTCGATCTCATGAGTAGTAAGATTATGAGCTGAGCCGAAATCAAGGGTTGGACACTTAATCCACTGCGCCATCCAGGCACCCCAAAAGAAACTTTTGAATAATCATATAGCCCATATATGAAGAGAATCTTAAAAAAATTTTTTTTCCATCTCGGTGGCCAGAATAACACAGCCATTTAGGGCAACTTCATTACATTTGACATCCTCTGTTCTGGTAGATTTCCCTGAGAGTTAAGAACAGTCCTCCACCCTGTCATTGCCAAGTTCCCTCGCACAATGGAGACAGCCTGAGCCTGATTTCTGCCTCGGGGCCAGTCTTCTGAATGTCCAGAGATACAAGCAGCCAGGAAGCAAAGGGCTGTGACCGCCAATGGTGTTCAGAGAGACTGTTCTAAAAAAAAAAAAGCACAGGCTTTTCAAGATTCAAAACATCTGCCTTGGACACTGCCTCTGTAACAGGGAAGTCTCCTGTTAGCTGGCGTTTGTGGTTGCTACATGGAAGAATGTACATCACTGTCATTATGGACTCTGTTTTTAATACAATTAAGCTTTATTTGCTATTGCTTTTCTCTGAAACACTGAAATGCTTTCCAAGTTCAGCATCCTGGTGGGCTCTGCTGGAGAGGTGCCTGGGGACTCCAGAGTGGAGCCTGACCCACTTCTCCATCCGGCTGAAGGAAGGAATCAGCCCGATCAATTATTCAGCATGACCCAGGCAGGCGGGGGGGACCTGGAGAGCATTTCTACACTGGCCCCAGTGAGCGCTTCAGCTGTTCTGGCCGTTTCTCCCTGACTGTGGATAACACAGTGAGCATTTGGGCACAAAATCAGACGCGTGGCCCTTTGGGGCCCTGGGACCACTGGGCCCTTGACTTAATTTCCCCGCGCCCCCACCTATCTCCCAGAACAAGACAGTTCTGCTGGAAAAGCACACCCTTTGTTAACATCTACAGGGCCTGTTACAAAGAAGACAGTCACAATAACAGATACCACTCCTAATAACAGATGTCACCCGGGTGACATCCTCACAACGTGCCAGGCACCGAGGATGGATCTGTGATGGACTGTGCTCCACCGCAGCCATCCCCCTGCCTGTCTGCGTGCTCCCTGCTGCCCTCGCGGTTCACAGACGGTGGTTCCCAGCCTGGGGCCACCTCTGCCACCAGCGAATAAGAGGCTCTGTCCTTAGTAAATGTTCTGGAAACACGCAAGGTCAGGGAGCAGGAATAACACTGACAGCAGTCTCTGTATTTGGGAAATGCCTCCGGGCAGTACAATTATAGGGAATCGAAGCTAAGTTATTTAACACAATTAGGGGAAGGATGCAAGGTAAGGAGAACTTTCCATTCTCCCTCCCTCTTGCACAATGTGCAGCCACGCAGGCTCCCCAGATCTAAGGCTTCAGTGATTTCATTCATTCATTCATTCATTCATTTATGAGAGAGTGTGCACAGGGGAGCAGGGGAGGGTCAGAGAGAGAGAGAGAGAGAGAGAGAGAGAGAGAGAGAGAGAGAGAGAGAGAATCCCAAGCAGGCTCTGCACTGTCAGCGCGGAGCCCAACGTGGGGCTCCTTCCTGCGGACCCTGAGATCATGACCTGAGCTGAAATCAAGGACGCTTAACGAAATGAACCATCCAGGTGCCCCATTGTGATTTTAAATCCTTAAATCGTAGGGGCACCTGGTTGGCTCTGTTGGTAAAGCATCCAGTTTTGGCTCAGGTCATTATCTCACAGGATCTCACGTGGGTTCGAGCCCCGCATAAGTGCAGAGCCTGCTTGGGATCTTCTCTTCCCTCTCCCTCTGCCCCTCCCCGCCCCTCCCTGCCCCTCACAAATACAGTAAATATTTAAAAGCACATTAAACCCTTAAATGAATATATGAGGACTCTTTGCAAGCACATGTCTTTATTTCTCCCGCTCTGTGCCATTCCCAAGTCAGCTCCTGGCTGCACGGACTCTTCCAAAACTGTTCCCTCTGCTTTATATATAAAACGTATTTGCTGACTTGCAACCACGCGACATTAAGAAAAACAGTCAGTGTGAGATTTATAGAGACCGAGGTTTCTGCTATACCGAAGAGAACGCACAAGGTATTCTTGTGCGAGCAGGCAGAGACGTGATTCCACGTGTACTTTAAATATTTAACTGTCACTGGGGTTTCCTGGCTTCCCTACTCTTCTTCAGAGGAAATAAACCTCCCCCCCCAGTCCTCCTCACTGAGAGATCTCTCCGGTTAGGGCGACAGTCAGCTGAGAACAGCAGCCTGGGCTCCTTCCTGTCCCCTTGAGTGGCCGGACAGGGCGAGGAAACGGGTCTGAGGCCACAATGGGGGGGGGGGTGGACAGTGTCACTGCACTGGGTTTGCCTTTGAACTTAAGAAACACACTTGCGCAGCACTGAACTCATGACATCCACGTGCTCTTCATTTAAGACACAAGATGCGTGTTTTCGGGCAGCAAGGAAATCCTAACGTCAATATGTCATGCACATATTTCTAAATATTTATTATCATCTTAAAAGCAACATTCTCACTGGTACTTGGGTGAGGGGAATTCAGAATTGGAATGAAGACGGAGGGGATTTCCATTTACTGAGCTTCCACCTTAGAGGCGCTTTATTAGTTATCCAGTTTAATTTAGGATAATTCTTACAACCAAGTGAAACAGGCCCCCTCCACCCCACCTCCCCACCCCCACTGTGTTTGGAAAGAGAAAACACGCTTCGGAAGGGACTCTGGCCAGTTCAAGGCTTCATAAAATATTTTTAAAACTGTGACTTGGGGTACTGTGGTAGTCATACTTAACCCTAACGTTCGTGAATGCGGTGAGGGGGAGGCTGGAGTGGGGGACGCGCAGGGTGGTAGATGCAGCGTCTCTCACACACACACACACTCCTAGTCAGTGTGACTGTGTGTACATTATATACTGAGTAGATAAACTCATTTCTTCTCTGTTTCTCCTTTAATACTGACAGAACACTTTGGTCTGACAGTTTTGGTCACCGAATACGTGGGCTTCTTCCCCCTCACACCAAGCAATTCTCTGTAATACCACTGGGTGCCCTGTAATCTAACCCAACCCTGACGCTACGTGCCTGGAGATAACATCGGATCCCACAGGTTAAGCGCTCAGTCCCACAAGGCCGTCCCCCCTCTCCTTCCCCCAGTATGCCAATGGCAAGTCCAGGTTGTCACCTGGTGCTTCTGGCTGACTGGCTGTAAATTGAAGGCTCCCACGGCCCGCTCTTTGGGTTCTGCTCACAGAGCTCAGGAAACCAGTTTCCTCCCTAGATCACTGGTTCATCACGAAAGCACAGGGCCCAGGAACAGCCGGCTGGGACAGCGGCACAGCGCGGGGTGTGGGGAAGGCAGCGGCTCCAACCCTGGCTGCCCACACCACTCCCCGCCCGCCACGCACTCACCAACCTGAGAGCTAAAGCCTTGTGCCTTGGGGATTTTTAAAAAAAATTTTTAATGTTTATTTATTTTTGAGAGACAGAGACAGCACGAGCAGGGGAGGGGCAGAGAGAGAGGAAGACACAGAATCTGAAGCAGGCTCCAGGCTCTGGGCTGTCAGCACAGAGCCTGAGATGGGGCTTGAAATGTGGACCATGAGATCATGACTGAGTTTCAGTCGGACGCTTAACTGCCTGGGCCACCCAGGCGCCCCGCTTTGGGGGTTTTTATGGAAGCTTCCTCACGGAGGCACAATCTCTCATTAATTCCATTGCTACTCCCCTCCCCTCGCTGGAGAACGGGGAGGTAGGGCTGAAAATTCCAAGCTTCTAATCACGGCGTCGTCTTCCTGAGACCAGCTCCCCATCTAGGAGCCCAACAGGAGTCACTTCTTTAGAGCAAAGGACACTGCTGTCACCCAGGAAATTCCAATGGGTTTAGGAACTCTCTGTCAAGAACCAGGTTCAAGGGCCAAACAGTAGAACAAAAGATGCTCCTAGTGCTCTTACCATGTCGGAGATCTTGAGGGTTTTAGGAGTTCGGTGCCAGCCGCCAGAGGCAGATGCCGTATACTTTCTTTTACAGATCTAATGAACTTACTCCATATGATAACATATAAGAGAGATATTATTTCTATTTTACAGAAGAGGAGACTGAGGCACAGGAGGGTCCTTATGGACTGAACTGTGTCCCCTTCTGAATTCCTATGTTGAAGCCCAAACCCCCAATGTGGCTGTATTTGCAGGCAGGGCTCCAAAGAGGTAACTGAGGCTAAAGGAGACCACGTGGGTCTACTAACAGGACTGATGTCCTATAAGAGGAGGAGGAGACACTGGGGATGTGTGCACAGAGGAAAAGGCCATCTGAGACCCCAGCAGAAAGATGCCACCTGCAAGCCAAGGAGAGAGGCCGCAGAGGAGACCGAACCTACCAACACCCTGCTTAGACTTCCCGCCTCCAGAACGGAGAAGAAAACGTCTGCTGTGTAAACCACCCAGTCTGTGGCGTCCTGTTAGGGCAGCCCGAGTTGACTAATGCCCTAACTTGGGTGGTGGATAAACTTCAGGTGACCAGCCGGCACGTGGTGGGGCTGTCATTCCAGCTGTCACCATGCCATGCAGCCGCCTGGGGGCAACAGTGACCCTGGTTTTCCTAAAGGAGGAAGCGTGAGGCAGGCATACCTCACGCCACACAGAGGGCCCCAGATGGACCCTCCCACCCCTTACCCAACACCCAGTGCACATGTCTTACACACAACACACAGCAGCTAGATCACGCAGATGGCAGAGGTCAGGGGGACCTGCCCCCATTCTGAAGAGGCCCCGGAGAATTCAAGGCTGGAAGTACACTGAGGAGGAGGAAATATCCCCCCCTCCCCCATAGGGAATGAGTGCTTCCAAGTTCTCAGAACACTTACTGCTTCCGGCTGGCCCTGAGACTTCTCAGAGCCTCCACCACCAGCACGAACTTGCCCTGAGGTGGTCCTGGTGCCCTTGCACAGACTGACCACCGGAGGGCGCCATCGTCCTTCGGTCCTTCCCTCCCTCCCACCCTCCCGCCACCTTCCCCATCCCCTGCACTACAGGAAACAGATCACTGCAGGTAAGGAGTCTCCATGGAGGCAAAGGAAACACAACTGCAATCAACTACCTGACACCTGTGCTGATCACAGTGGGAAGGCCTAAGGCTGTTAGGCTCGGGAACAACCTGTGGGCAAGGCCACAGGGCAGGGTCCTGCCGAACTCAGGCCTCTGGGTATCCTCATCCTGAGTCCAGCTCTTCCTCCCCCGTGAAAGGCTCACCGGCAGTTAAAGAAAGGCCAGTGTTTCGTGGCAATACGATGCTGGTCCACCGTGACTCTTATTAATCTGCAGGGTGGGGGTGAATTGAAACCACATTATGAGCCATTTACCTGCATTTACAAATAAACCCCAAAATGTCAACTTACTAATTTACAGAGAGAAATGTAAGTCTAACGGGATGCTCCGGGTGGCTGACAAGAGGATTCATTCTCTGGAGGAAATCTAGTCCGTGTTTAATCACCAGCCCCCTGCTCGCTGAGGGCAAAGAGGTGAGCAGAGGCGCCTGCTTCCACATCTTAAAGGCCAGGATCTTCATAGATTCACTGCTGGTGCCGCAGCAGGGCCCCCGGGGTTGCGACTTTGTTCGTCAATAGTTCACCGTATTAGTCATTTCCTGCCCAGGGACCAGGCTGGCAGTATGAGGCCTATTTTTGTCAATGAAAAAATTGAGCAGCGGTGGGTTCAAACACAAGCCTTAGCCCAATGTTTCCAGAATGCCAGAGAACAAGTGATGTGTACGTGTATACTGAAACATCAGCTCGCAGGGAGGTCACATTAGACATCTTCTCATATGATCACCGTGGTCCTTCTAGAAGTGACCACTTATCAGGCGCTTACTCTGCGCTCTTTTACACATGAAAGTAAGAGTCTGGACTTGTGGATAAGCATGAAGGAGAATGTATCGGTCCCTTTCCAAATGCTTTACGACACACAGCACAACATGTGCTCACAGACCTGCAAGACAGAAGCTACTTTCTTGTTTTACAGGCGAGAAACTGAGGTTGGGAGAGCTTCTCTGAATTGCTCAAGGTCACATGTTAAACAAGCACCTGCTGGAATTTGATCTAAGGATCAGTGCTCGAGGTGGATTATTCCCTTGATTTTCCAGAAGAGGAAACCAGCTCAGGAAGTTCAGCAGAACGACACAGCTGAGGACCCGCGGATCCTAAGCTTAGTCACTTTTCTTTGTTCTACGTGAACGGTCCTATGAACAGGCATGTTTCTTGACACCAGGCCTGCTCTGTGGGCCTCTGAACGCCCACTGCCCAGACGAGGGCCCGGGACACAGGGATGTGCTCAGTAAATATTTGTCAAGTGAAGGCACTCAAGTGGCAGACTGACTGAGGTAGCATGGCAAGAGTGGGCCGGATCGGATTGGGAATCCTGGACCACTACTCTAGGGTGCGGCCTCGGCAAGTTAATTGCCCAGTTTTTGCACCCTCGGAGGGATGGCCCCACCCTTGCAGGTGTCGGTGGAGATTCAAGGGGATGTGTGCAGAGCCCTGGCAGCCATTTTTATTAGAGCAAAATGTATATAGCGGGGACTCTGAAGCCAGAGCCCCCAGGTTCGAATCCTGGCTCCGCAGGTAATTCCTGAGTGATGCAGGGCAAGGTACTGGCCTGCCCCGTGGCTCAGCTTTATTTCTCTTTTTTAAAAACTTATTTATTTCTTTTGAGAAAGTGAGACAGCACAAGCTGGGGAGGGGCAGAGAGAGAGGGAGAGGAAGAGAGAATCCCAAGCAAGCTCTACACGGTCAGCACAGAGCCTGACGTAGGGCTTGAACTCACAAATCATGAGATCATGTCCTGAGCTGACGTCAGATACTTAACTGACTGAGCCACTCAGGTGCCCCTATGACTCAGCTTTATAATCTGTAAAATGGAGACAGTGGTAGTACTTATGTCCCAAGGAACACTGGGAGTGATAAAATGGTAACATACATCTAATGTGCCTAGAATGGTACAGGGTAAGCTTTCAGCGTGTTAGTTATCATTGTGATATGTGCTAAATTATCAACAAACCCTGATCTAAGCCATGCTTAGTGATATAAAAGTCATATAAAAACAGGCACTTAGCATATTTTTGCTAAAATGCTTGTTCCCAGTATTGGTACATTGGTACCATGGCTCCATGATAAGAACAAAGGCCAGTCATTCCAGGGGACTGATCCCTGCCCAGTGCCCCATCCAATCCGGCTTATTAGGGGCTCCATCCTTGCTAGCTGAAAGGGCCTGGACTCAGATATGCAGACTGGAGCCAACACCCAAGGGTCCTGGAACACGTGGACTGAGGGAGAACCCGAATGCCTGCTGTGTTTGCAGCTCTTCTGGGCTCCGGTGGGTTCCTGATCAACAACACACCAGGCACCCGGCTAGACCCAGCGTCCGGTCCTAGAGCTGAGCCCCTTCGCCAAGGTCTGTGTTAATTTTCCCTCCAAGTACTGGTGGGATCTAAACAACTCATTGTTGTCCCAAACCTTGTCCAAACCCTGACTTTGAGCTCAAGTCCACCTGAGATGCTTACGCTCTGGATGTGGAACAGGCCTGCTGAGCCTCGGACCATCCCTGCACACATTCAACAAGCGACAGTGGACAAGTGTAGAACTCAACATTTTAAGTGTTCAAAAATCCAAAGGCTTCTACAAAAGACTGCTTTTTTCTATGATGTGAAATTGTCACTCTCATGAGGGGTGGAAGGAGTGGGGGCAGGAGGGACTCCTTAAACTCCCACCCCTGCCAAACATCCAGTCATGACCCGCCTAGACGGCTCCCACGTGCTGCAGCCCAAGGCCAGGGACAACTCAGAGTGACCACAAAGCACCTCCAAGAATCGCGATCTGACAGTAACCACAGAAACTTCTCCCGGCGGGACAGTGAATGTGTTACACAAAAGGGAACTTTTGCTGGAGACATTGGGATGCCAACAGAAGTGGGGTAAACACCAGATTCACAGCCCCCGCGCCCGGAGCGTGAGGAAGAGCCCGTGCAAGTCCAGGCCACGGAGCCAGGCTGGCAGGATCCCGCTTCTATTCCTGCTGATAAGCAGCAGATGTCTGCACTCCTGGGAAACCACTCTTACTCTCTGCAAGTGTGAATGGTATTTTAATTTTCCCTTACAGGAGTCTTGGAAAGGACTGGGAGGCAAGTTCTAGGATCCACATGGCCGATTTACACTATAGATTATATTTCTGCTCCTGCAAAGTTGAGAAATATTATTTGCAGGGTAAGCACGGAGCAAAACCATAATGAATACCCAAGTTCTGCACATAAAGTAGGCCACTTTATTTTGCTAGGGAAAGCAAGATGGCCACGTGAGCTCTAGAGGAGATGCTCGTCCAAAGAAAGGAGCAGAGAGAGTCTGAAGTCAGGAGGCAGGCTGTTCCCTTCCTGGCTGGGGGCTGGGGACCTGGGGAAGCAGGGACTCGTCAGAGCTGGGACACTGGGGAGATGGGCAAGTGACATGTACAACCTCAACTAATAACAAGTCTACTTGCAATATGGCAAATGCAATACTTAAATAAACAGAGCATCCTTTGTAACAACAGTTAGCCCAAACCTGCTCGCTAGGCACTGTCTGAGGCAATTCAGAGCCGATCTGACCCTCTCCTCTTAACACGTGCCCAGTGGCCGACCTCACGAAGAATGATGCCACTCGGTCTTGAACAAAGGACTTCTTCGGAATAGTTCAGGTGCAAACACAGTCCATCCTCACTATTTGTAGATTCCCTATGCGCAAATTCACCTACTCACTGAACTTGGTCTGGAACCCCCAAATCGGTTCTTACCATGCATTTGCGATCACGGACATGTAAAACAGTAGCAGGACGCAGGGGTTGCCCCATGTGCACGTTTCCAGCTGAAGTTGAAGAAGACAACCCTATGCCTTCTTGTTTCAGCTCTCACGCCGTAAACAAGTGTCCTTTTACTGGTTACACAGAGGCTCATGTTTTGCATTTTTGTGCTTTTTCTTGGCGATTCTGCTGTTTAACATGGCCCTGCAGCACAGCACTAAAGTGCTACCCAGGGTTCCTAAGTGCAAGAAAGCTGTGAGGTGCCTTACAGAGAAAACGGGGGTTAAGTTAAATGAGCTCCGTTCAGGCACGAGTTATGGTGCTGTTGGCATGAGCTCAGTGTTACTGAGTCACCATGATATACAATAAGGTGTCTTTAAACAAAACACACATAAAAGAAGATTGTGTACTGACAGGCTGTTGAAAATGTTATGACCAGAGGCTCTCAGGAACCTAGCTCTGTATTTCCCTTAGGAGCAAAACTTCAGCATTTGCTAATTTAGTGTCGGCAGCATTTTTATAGGACCTTCAAGAGCCACCACAAATAATGGGCATCAACTGTACTTGCCTTTCATCCCAGAGCGAGGATGGATACTGGGGTAGTGAAAAGGGCTTAGTTACTCTTAAGCTTTCTGGATCTCGTGTAGGGTGAGGGCGGGATTAACAACCATGAAACCAGGGGCTACTGTCCTGGTGCTGCTAGTAGCTGTGACCTTCAGAATGTCCCCTGATCATCTAGGCTTCGCTTTCCTCATTGGACAAATAAAAGAGGAGAAGGGGGCGCCAAGAAGGGAGAAGGGTTTGGGCTGAAAGATCCCCCAGGACATTTTGCGCTGTGAAGTACCTCTCAGACATCTTAGCCTGCTCCTGCCCCCGTGGCTGGCTCCCTCGGCTTTGGCCACGCTGGCCTCCAGGCCAACCCCTCCTCCGCCAGGCACATGCTCCTCTCGGGCTTCCGCCCTCATCGCCCGGTGCCCTCCCTCAGATCGCACGTGAGGTCTCCCTTCTCGGGAGGCCTTCCCTGACTGTAAAACTGCAACCCCCCAGCATAATCTGGCTCTCCCTTCCCGACTGGATTTTTCTCTATAGCAAGTATTTTCACCTAACGTGCTTCTATTCCACTTCTGTGCTCTGCGGTTTACCTCCCTCCTCACACTGGAAGGTAAGTTACACAAAGGCAGGGAGTTTGGTGGACAGTATCCCTTGCCCCTGAGCATGAGGCCCGGCTGCTGTGAGAGTTCATGAAGTAAGTGCATCTACATGAAGTCGGCTTTGGGCAACACCCCATGCCTGGTGACAGTGAGTCATCGTTCTCATCGTTGGGACTGACTGCAATTTTGCTGTTGGTTTATAAGAAAAGGTGTCATTGCACCACTCACCAGGAAATGACGAGCCTGCGCTTTTTACAAAACAAGATGAACAAACTCATTGAGCTCGTAAAGTACAGAAACCTACAAAGACCTTAATTATAAGCACTGCGGGGATCAGCCCCCAAAGAGAGCATTTACAATGTTTTAGTTCTCGAAGCTAACTCCTAGAAGTCTGCCAAGTCCTCGCAGAGGGAAAGCCTGTAACCACGGCACGGAGAGCCAGAACACAAGGGCTCTGGGGACCCTGGGACCCAAGCACCTCATTTCGCAGAAGAGTAAACCCACGTCCCGAGAGCATCACCCGCTACCAAGAATGCGCGTCTGCCTTGCAGGGACAGGAGCAGGCGTGGAAGGTCTGTCTTCAAGAGGACCTTGCGGTAACCGGCGCTTACTGAGACAGTCCCTGGCCAGCCGGCACGGACGTAAATGCCAAGATGAATATGAACGGGGGCTCTTCCAAGACAAGCATGGCAATTCAAGAAGAAGAATTTTAAGCAGTTGTTCTAAAGAATTTGCTTTAAATCCGAAATATTGCATTCTGAGGGCAGGGATGGTGTACACAGAGCTGAGACATTGCAAAGGAGGGCGTTCGCTGCAGTAGACCCGAATAATGGCTAGCAGTGGAATCCTGGAGATGACAAAGTATCGGAGGAACAGGCACATCTTAGACTCTGTCTGACCAAAGAGATCCCTTGTGGCATCTCCCAAGCAGGCACAATGCAGGTGCTGCCATGAGCAGGGCTGTTTACAAAATAAATGCCATGTGGGGCGCCTGGTGGCTCAGACGGTTGAAGCGTTCGACTTCAGCGCAGGTGTGATCTCGCAGTTCCTGAGTTTGAGACCTACATCAGGCTCTCTGCTGTCGGTGTGGAGTCCACTCTGGATCCTCTGTCACCACCCCTGCCCCCTCTGCTCACACGCACGTGCTCTCTTCTCTCTCAAAAATAAACATTCAAAAATAGATACATCTTAAAAAAAAAAAAAAAGAAATCCTACGTTACCAAGGTAATGACTTCCCACTTTGTTCTTCACATGGAGATTGGCAGCTCTCAGCCGGATTAGCTGAGCCGATGCAAGACGTGTTTCTAGTTGAATGAAACATCCCTGGCCCATGTAGACTTACATGGGTGGTTTCTGTTCCAAACAGGCAGTACACCTGTGTCTCAAGTATAATCCCGTTTTAACTTGGGTGTGTGCGGACACAAGGAGAGATGGAGAGGAGGGGCGGTGAGAATGCTCAGCGCTTCCAGAAACGGAAAACTGCTCTAAGAGCAAGTGTGACTGTGACCGCCCTTGGGGATCACACAAAACCACCTAGGAGGGCAGGGACCCAGGGCGCGCGGCAAGGCAATGTCAACCCAAAAGTCCAGGAGGAGATGTGACTCCGCAGATTGGATCCTGTCCCAAAGCCTTGAGATGATGATGAGGCACAAGAGAGCAAGCGGTTTGGGAGGTAAGCCTTGGCGGAGACAGGGGGCGGAGAGGGGAGGCCTGAGAGAAAAACGTGGTGGGAAGGGTCAGAAGAAAGGGGCGAGAACTTAGTATTCTCACTTTCACAGTACCCTTGACAGGACAGGGCTCCCAGACAGGGACCAAGCCAGCTGGGGGACACCTGGGCTTCTGTCCTCAGAATGTAGCTGGGGTGGGTTTAGTGGTTTGGGCCCCAGATGGCTGGTTCAAGTTCAAGGAGAAGCCTCATTCCCAAACCCCTCTCTTCTTTTCCTAAACTCTTGTGGTAGAGAGTCAAGAGCTCATCTCAAAATGCTCTATTCTTTGAGTTAATTCCAGCTCCCCAATTAGCCTCGAAGCCTTGTTTTCAGAGCTGAACTCAAAGCTTTTCTTGTCCTCTTTGCTTGATTGATGAGGTCGATGAAAAGAAAGTGACTGGCCCAAGGTCGCCCAGCCTGTGAGAGACAGGTGTGGATGAGTGGAACAGGGCGGGGCAGGGGCATCTCCTGATTCTCAACACAGTACCCCTTCCACTGTCCCGTGCAGGTTCCTCTAAGAGCCACCTGAGGTCAGAGAACCAATGAATATTTTTTTATATCCTACAATGCGTAGGTCAGTGTCAAGGACGTCATTCTGCACTTAATATCTGTTAACTTTTTCTTCTGGAAAGATGCAGTGTATCCAGAGAAAAATCAGCCAAACTAATCAGAGCATCATGAGCCCTGTGAATTCTAAAGAGCAGTGGAGGGAGTCCGGATTAATTTTCACAGATTAATCTTGAAGATGTGGATGAGTGTGGGGGAAATGCCAGCCAAAAACTGTCCTTCCACACAGAGGTAGGGGCTTTGGAACTGCAAGGATGGTTTGGACAGCAGTAATACTGAACGTCAGGAAAAAGACACTGAAGTTAGAAACCAACGACCAAAAGGGCTGCCCCGTCTCTGGAGCAAACCTTTAAAAACGGTATGATGAGTTAACATTCCCCGACAGCGCGTCAGATCGCTGACCACGCGTCACCCAAAGGGCTTTGGGAAGAGCCTTGGCAGCGTGAAGGAGAACGGTAGGTCACACCTGAGTCCATTCAGGAGTAAACAAGATACTTGTTTTTACGTCTTCGGAGTATCTTCATGCGTGAACAATGTGGGATGCCCCGGGCTGGCCAGGCTACAGTATCTGGATTCTGCGCAGCTGATGCTAGCGGGAGGGAAGACCGGTGTCCCCCCCACGAATGTGCAGGGACTCGGCACGGCCTGACAACAGCTCACCTCTGCAGACTTTCCATCGTCTTCCAGAGCGAGAGGCCCCCAGAGCATTCCAGAGGAGTGGGAAGGCGTTTCGCATGGAATGGAATGCCAACATAGGCCATGGCCACTGGGCAACTTCGCGGCTTCCTGTGTCAAGTTTTCCCCTCTGTTAACTTTTTAGAAGTTAAAAAACAGAAAAGGATTTTGGGGACAATGTTTTACAGGTGCTACATTATTTATCTCTGCGATGGCAGGAGTGCTTTAATGCTGTTCAAGGCAGCCGGCCGGGTCCCGTGGTGGTCCTCCACGTGGCTGTCTTTGGAAGGCCCTGAGCCCCTGCAAGGGCTGGGG